>PVJA010001010.1:79240-139202 GCA_004027025.1 Myocastor coypus
AACGATCCTCCTGCCTCAGCCTCCCAAGTGCTGGGATTACAGGCGTGAGCCACCACACCCAGCTTACATTTTTAAAAATGTGAATTTGTTATAGTTTCTGTGAAAATACCAGTGATCTGAAAAAAAAAATTCATATGGAATCTCAGCAGACACCAAATAGGCAAAATAATATTATAAAGAACAATGAAAGCATGGGAAAAAGCTGTGTAGCATTGGAATTTGCAGTAATTTCTTAGAGATGACACCAAAATTTCAGGCAACAGCAACAAAAATAGACAAGTTGGATTTTATGAAAATTAAGTTTCTGTGCATTTGCAAATCAAGACAGTCTACAGAGCATTTCCTGCACAATATATTTTGAAGTCATGTACAGTTAAGGGATGGATATTCTGAGTAAATAAAGAACTTCTATAATTCAGCAACACAAAACATAATTTGGTTAAAAATGGACCGGGGACCTGAAGAGACATTTCTCCAAAAAAAGGCAATATAAATGGCCAGAAAGTACATAAATAGGGGCTCATCATCACTAATCATTAAGAGAAAAGCAAATCAAAAATCTCAGTGAGATACCACTTTATACACATTAGAATGGCTATATCAAAAATAGCAAATGACATATAGTGATAAAGATGTAAAGAAATGGAAACTTCTTTTCTTTGCAGAACTGGGGATTGAACTCAGGTCCAGGCAAGCACTTATACTGCTGAGCTATTTCCAAGCTCCAGAAATGGAAACTCTTGTGCATTGCTCATAGAACTGAGGTTCTATGGAGATGATGTAACAGTTATTAAAAAGTTAAACATAATTACCATATGATCTTGCAGTTCTGCTTGTATATTCAAAAGGTGGAAAACAAGAATGCAAGCAGGCATTTGTTCATAAAGTGAAAGATGGAAACAACTTAAGTGTCTACTGATAGATGAGTAGTTAAATAGCATGCAGTATATACATGCATTATAGTACTATTTGGCTTAAAAAAGAAGGAAATTCTGACATGCTACAATATGGATAGATCTTCAGGACAGGGTACTAATGAAATAAGGCAGTCACAAAAGGATAGACTGTATGGTTCCAGAGCATAGGCAGCCTTAAGTAGTTAAATTCTTAAGAGACAGAGAGTAATGGTTGCCAGGGCCAGGAGGAGGGGAAATGGGTAATTGATGTTTAATGAGTACCAAGTTTCAGTTTGGAGGATAAGAAAATTGTGTTGGCTGCACAAACAATGCAAATATTAATGTCATGAACTGTACAAGTTTCAGTGTTTATAGTTGTCAATTTTATATTGTGCATATTAAACCACATAAACAAAGAGGATGAAACTTTTATTTATTTTTTATTTTTTATTTTTTTTTTTATGGCTGGCTTAGCCTATCCTGGGGGTGGGGCTGGTGCAGTATGTGGTGCTGGGGATCAAACTGTGGTCCCTGCAGTTGCCTAAGCTTGCCTAGGCAGGCGCTTTAGACCACTGAACTATCTCGCTAGCCACAAAACTCTTTTGAAAATATCTCCAAAAGTTAAAATTCTTTGTATATTGCATTGAAAACTTTAGTATGCAAATTATCATTTATAGAAGAATAGCAGTATAGTGTAAGGTGTAATGTTTTTCCTGATGTATGTAAATTACAGCTATCATGACACTGTAAGTACTTACATGACATGTAAATTACTTCATTAGGCATCTCTTAAAAATAAGAGCTTTTCATGTAATCAGGATATTCTCATACCTAAGAAAATTAGCAATTCATTAAAAATATAATATTCAATTTATAGAATTGCTCTTCTTGTTCTTAAATTGTCATTTTTTTGTTGTTGGTTTGTTTGAATTGTATGTTGCATTTAAATTTAGTGTTTCTTATCTCTTAATTTCTAACATTCTCATGCTATTTCCTCAGTCCTCCTTTACTGTTTTTTCTTTTTGGTTTGCTTGTTTTCTTATTGAATTTTATAGAAACTATGGCATTGCCCTTAAGCAAAACACTCACTTCACCTTATGGTAGCTTAAAATTTTTTTTTTCATTCCATTAATTTTTATAAGCCTGTAGTTAGAAAGGAAGAAAACAGTTTTGCAAGAAAACATGTTTGATGAGTTATAGTATATACTGGACAGAAGATAGAATGAGAATTTTTCAGTGCAAAAATTCTTTCACAGCACAAGAAGCTGTTAATAATTAGAAATCTGTCAGATAGTACAGAAAATTAAATGTGATTACAGATGGTGATATTGAACAGTTGTTCTTAAAGATATCTTGCGTATTTTCTGTTTGCAGATTCTTCTTTTGAAGAAGTGTAACTTTTTTTGGATTATAAGGATATTCAGAGTGAATATAGAGCTATGTTGTCTCCTTCCTAAAGTGAGGGGGAGAGAGGAAAGAAGAAGTGGGATAGGAACCTGAAGAAGGAGCAAAGAGAGGAAGGGAAGTAGGAAAATAGGTTTTGTAGTCAGTAAGATTCTGCTAGGTTTTTTGTGTTTTCATTTCTCACCTTGAGTCTAAAGATACATCTTCAGCAGGTATGTTCTGTTTGGGGATGATGAGTTTATAAAACAAACAAAAAACAAAACTGTATTCTTTTGAAGAGGCTGCAACTGGAAGGCCAGTAAGGACTGTAACGGAGAAGAAAGGTACAACACCCATGAGTATCACGCAGAGTGAGTCTCGGTGATCCGAGGTTCTGATTGACATTCACACTCTATCAGATAGACCATAACTAGGTGCCAGGTTCGCTAGCTATGTGGGAATACAGCATATCAACAACATACATTTTCATTGGGAAACATTGCAATTACAGTGATCCAGGTCAAGCTTTCAGAACTCATCAAAGAGGGAACTGGATTGTAACCAACAGAATCAAGTGTGTGGATATGAGTCACCCCAGCCAAGGAATGGACTCACAGGGTCTCCAAAATGCATTACTTCTTAAAATAGTCATGAGTAGCTTTTCTAGTCATTTCCCTCAGTTGTCATAGTTCCTCTCAAGAAATACATAGCCAGGTAATCAGAAGCTTTTCATTTTTTATATTATTTAGTTGTTTTGTGGTACTGGAGATTCAGCATAGGGCCTTTTGCACAAAGCTAAATTCCTGGCCCTTAATTAGGGCTTTGTTAAATTGCCACCTTGCCCAGGCAGAACTCAAACTTAGGTTAGACAATTTTTTGTTTTGTACTGGAAATCAAACTCAGAGCACTTACCAGGCAGGCATTTGTGCTGCTGAGCTATATCCCCAGCTAACCACACCATTTTTTTTTTTTTTTTAAACCAGGGATTGAACTCCAGACCTTGTGCTTGTCAGGCAGGGGTTTATGCTGCTGAGCTGTTTTCCCAGCCCTAGGGCTTAAACTTGGGACCTAAACTTGGGACCCTACTGCTGTAGCTTTCCAGAGTGCTGGGATATAGGTGTGTACCACCATGTCCAGCTTTGTTTTTATGCAAAGCTTTTACATCTTTTTAGTGTAAATGCTTTCACCAATTATTAGGAAATCACTTCTACAAACTAATGGTGCCTCGTAAAACAATTAACAGGTAGCTCAAATACTAGGAGCTTTGAGCTTGTTAACTTTTTCTCAGAAGGCTTTTGGAGAAGAAAACAACTTAAAAAAAGAAAGGCAACAACCGTGGGGTTCTTTTGTAGGTTTTTTTTTTTTTTTTTTTTTTTTTGAGAATGTGTTAATGACTGGATCCTTTTCATAGAAATGGCTTATATTCATACATACATACAATTTTGCATACAGTTTCATAGAACCTGTAGCTTTTCCCCAAATTCTTCTTTAAAGGTAAAAGAGAATATGTTTTAGGTTCTTATGTTCTAGATAACATAGGAATGAAGATCAACAAGCTGCAGGTTGCATTACTGGAAACAGTGAGCTTATCAGTAAGAGTCGGTATAGGGAAATTCAGACTTTTTATTGGTGCCTATTAATCATATAAAATATTTGGTCTCAGTGTGATATGTTCATATATGTGTGTAACATTTTGATCATGTCTCTCATTATCTGTCCCACCCTCGCCTTATTCCATTCTTCTTAATAGGCTCCCTTCTACTTTTGTACCTTTTCTTTTGAATATATGTGATACCTAGTGATTGATCTGATAGATTATAGGTTCTCGTGTATGACAAGCAAAGAATTACAAGTGTACTTCCAGTGGTATAAGAAAAAGCAGCTAGCTACCTTTATTGAAGATAATAGGAAGTGCTCAAGGCAGGTCTAAACAGAAAGGTGGCATTGAGATAACTGGGAAGTAACAAGTACAGCACACACATAATCAGGCTTTTGGATTTTTAAAAAAATGTATTTAGTACAGAGTCTATAGGGTCTCACTACACAGATCAGACTTGTATCGATCCTTGTGTTTTCAGCCTCCCAAGTGCTGGGATTATAGGCAGGTGCCACCACACCCTGTCTCAGTGCACCCTGGGGGCAGGCTGGCACAGATCAAACCCTGTCCCTGCCTCTGCCTGAGCAGGCACTTTAATCTGCTGAGCTATGTGGCAGGCCCTCAGGCTTTTGGATTTTAACAGATTGCGTGCCCATGCCTCTCATTAGGTCTCTGGGTAATATTTTTTTTTTTCTTTAAACAATTTATTTAACTGAAATGGACTTTAATTCATTTAATTAAAATGACTTCCATTTATTTTGATACATTTTTTTCCTTGGAGTGATTTACAGGATCTTTAAGTGAATACATGTATTTCATAAATATTTGGCCATTTGGGCATACAAATACATAATACCTCACCAGTACCCTCCAGCAAGAAAAACACTGAAGAGTAAAAACTTGACACAATTAACTAGGTAAAATGAAAATCTGCTCCAAATATTTGTTTCTGAAGTAAAGGTACCACACATCTGTTTAATTAAGAAAACTATCCTTATAACACAGGATGATTTTTTATTTCTAAGTAGCACTTAGACCACTTAGCTGCCCATTAGGTGCCGAATGGCAGAGCTACATCTTCAGCCTTTGCCGTAAATTCATAGGGACCTGCTCCAGCAACTCAGACTCCTTCCTGTTGTGTCTCACAGAGTGTGTCTGTGGGTGGGGCAGGCTGGTGCTTCAACTGAACCCAGATAACTTTCTATTTGCCTTTTATCTTTTTTTTTTGGTCTTTTTGAGACAAGGTCTCGCTATGCAGTTCACACTGACCTTGTAGCCCAGGCTGGTCTTGAATTCGCACTGATCATCCTGCCTCAGCCTCCCAAGTGCTGGGATTACAGGCATGCACCACCATGCTTGGTTTATCTACCTTTTTTTTTTTTTTTTTTTTTTGTGGGACCAGGGTTCAAACTCACGACCTTGCACTTGCCCAGCAGGCACTTGTGCCTCGGAGCTATCTCCCCAGCCCCTATTTACCTTTTTTTGATCATTTTCCTTAATACATTTCTGGAACCTGTCTCAAGTGTTTTAATATGCTCAGTAGGCATAGTAATTCTTTTGGCAAGAATCTTACCCTTGTTTGTTTACAACAGGGCCAGCAGCATGCTGGATAACACTGTAAACTCTTCAGTTTTGCCATGGTAACATTTATGAGGCATTCCTTTTTGCACAGTACCCATTCCTTTGGTGTCTGTCTGCAGTGTCACTCTTTTTGTAGATTCACATGTATGTGGCCAGAGGAACAACTCCATAATGCATTCTCCTTCTCTTTCCCTTTGTGTTTGTTATTTTGGTAAATTCCTGGAAGATGGCAGTTCTGGTAACGATGTAATTGATAGGAATTACAGACTGTGCTGAGTCACCTGTAGGGGATAATACACATGTATGTCCCATAGTTCATGTAAATTAGATTATATACATGAGATGTAGTCCATATCTATGAACCTTTAACAAAGATAGTGAAAACGCTACTGAGGGTCAGGCCACAGGGTTTAACAGGGAAATGCTCTGGCCTGGAGTTGTAGAGATTACCTCAAACATTGTTATTTTATTTTTCTTAGAACCGTGGAAAGAAGAATGGCCCAGGGATGTTGCTCAAGTTTAAGTGGGTGGACGGGAGTAGTCTCCCAGCCCCAATAGTTCTACCTGTACTACATGTACTAGGGAACACAAGTGAGACTTGACTTTCAAAGTCTGCCTTACTTCACTTAGCATGATGATCTGTTCAAGTGAGAAAATTCTGGAGCTGAGTGCTACTCAATTGTGTATATTTCACATTTTCTTTTTTGGGATACTGGAAATTGAACTCAGGACCTTGTGCCTGCTAGGCAGGTGCTGTGTCACTGAGCTGTATTACTGGTCCCTTACTGCATTTTCTTTATCCATTTGTCTGTTAGTGAGCCCATGACTCAGTTCCCATATCTATAGCTTGGCTGTTGTGAATTGTGCCATAAAAAAAGTGTATTATCCAGTTATCCCTATAACTGACTTTAATTCCTTTTGGTATTTATCAAGAATGGTATAGCTGGGTCATATAGTAGTTATGCATTTATAGTTTTTCTTTGTTCTAGTAGTAGGGATTGAACTCAGGACCTTGTGGATGCTAGACAAGCACTGTTCTACTGAGCCACATCTTCAGCCTAGTATATTTAGTTTTTTGAGCAGCCTCTATACTGATTTCCATTGTGGCTATACTAATTCACAAAGTCTCACCAGTAGTGCAGTTCACTTTTGCTGCTGAACTCTTGGGTGCTGAGATTACAGGCCATGCCACTATGAGTAGCTTAAGTATTTTGACTATTTTTAAAATTTTGTTTATTATTTTTTAAGAGTAAAAATAGCAGAAAAAAAAACCAGTGGCAAGGGTACATATAGTATAGAATTTCAAGACGAAAAATTTAACAATGGTTGTATTACATATTTTCATCATCAAATCAGTATAGATCAACAGACATAGGTATTGTAAGACTGATGAAACAATTAAGAACTAACACTTTCAATAAACATTAATTTTTTAACTCTTCCAATTGCATTTTGAATTTAAGTCACTCTTCTAAAAAAAGAAAAGATTATAGGGGTTGAGAATGCAGAAAATGCAAGGTTCTGAGATTGATCCCTGATGCCACTCAAAATTTATTTATTAATTTATTGCTTCTTTTGGGTCCTTAAACTAGGGAGACCATACGATATTTGTATATGTAGGTCTGGTTTATTTCACTAATGAGTATATGTTCAAGATACATCCATTTATATAAGAAGTCTTCTAGTTTATCATTCCTTATACCTGAATAGTATTCCATTTTATGAAAATACCATATCTTTTTCAACCAATCTTCAGATGATGGGCATTTTGGTTGTTTCCAGGATTTAGGTATCACAAATTGTGCTGCTATAAACATAGGTACACAGATATCACTATGATATGATGTTTTCAGTTTTTCTGGGAAAATTCCCAGTAGGGGGATAGCTAGATTGAATGGGATTTCTAGCTCTAGTTTTTTAAGGCGTCTCCACACTGCTTTTCATAATGGTTGCACCAGTCTGCATTCCCACCAGCGGTGGAGAAGGGTTCCTTTTTCACCACAGCCTCTCCAGCATTTATTGTTGGTTGACTTCTTTATAATAGCCATTCTTTCTGGGGTGAGATGGCATCTAAATGTTGTTTTGATTTGCATTTCGCAAATGGCTAGTGATGTAGAGCATTTCTTCATGTGTTTATATAGGCTTCTTGAATTTCTTTCTCTGAGAAGTGTGTGTTCATCTCAGATGCCCATTTCTGGATTGGATCTTTGAATTTTGGGACCTATTTTGACCATTTTTGAATGTATTTTTTTTTAGCCTCTGTTCTTCTCTTGAGAAGTGTAAGTATGTCCATTTATTGATTGGGCTATTGGCTTTTGGTATAAAGTTTTTTGAGTCTTTTACCTATTCCTGTTTTGGGAGGAATGTATGGAATGCACACTCTTCACATGAAGAGGTTTTTTACATGTATTTACTTTTTTTCTCTTTGAGACAAGGTCTTGTCAAGTTGCTAGAGGTGATTCTTCAGTTTTAGCTTCCTAGAGTGCTGGGATGATAGGTGGATGTCAACATAGTTGGAAAAGTAGGTGGAAAAGTTTTTTTTTTTTTTTTCATTCTATAGGCTGTCCTTTTGCTTTGTTGATTATTTCCTTTGCAATGCAAAAACTTTTTAATTTATTGGCCTTACCTGCTGATTCTTTGTGTTATTTCCCCTGTCTGTGACTTTAAAGTGTTTCCCCTATGTTTTCTTTGGTAGTTTCACAGTTTCTGGTCTTATATCTAGGTCTTTGATGTATTTTGAATTGATGGTTGTACAGTGTCATATAGTAGTTTCTCTCATCTATGTATGGATATCTAATTTTCCTAGCGCTGTTTGTTAAAGAGACTACCTTTTCTCTAGTGTAAGTTTTTTACCTTTCCTCAGGAATCAGTTGGCTGTTGTGTGGATTTCTTTGTCCTCTATTCTATTTAATTGGTTCATATGTTTTATTTTTGTGTCAGTATTGTGCTATTTATATTGCTGTAGCTTTCTAGCATATTTTGTAATTGCATATTGTGGCTTTTGTAGGTTCATTCTGTATGCTTAAGAATTGTGGTCATTCTGGATCTTTTGTGGTTTATATGAATTTTAGGATTCCATAGAGAATCATTGGAATTTTGCTATAGATGGCATTGATTTTATGTATGTATGTATGTATGTATGTATTTTAGGGAAGGGTCTACAGGGCATTCAGGGTCTCATTGCTAGATTGGACTTGTAGTGATCCACCTGTTTACAGCCTCCCAAGAGCTGGGATTACAGTCATGTGCCACCATGACCAGTCCCTGCTATAGATGGCATTGAAACTACACTGCTTTGGTTAATTCTGTCAATCTGTGAACATGGGAGATCTTTCCATCTTTTAGTGACTTCTTCAATTTCTTTCTTTAGTGTTGTGTAGTTATCAGTGTAAAGTTCTTTCACCACCTCAGTTAGATTGTGATTGGAATTATTTTCCTGTTTCTTTTTTCCCTCAGTAGTTCATTATTGACACATACAAAAGCTAGCTTTTATGTTGATTTTGTATCCTGCTATTTTCTGCCTACCAGGCCTAAAAGTCCAGTGGTAAATGTCTTGTGGTCAAAAAGTCTAAGAATAGGATCATATTATTTGCAAATGAGTACAGTTTTATTTTTTCTTTCTTATGCTGCAGAGCCATATAACGACCTCATATTTCTTTCCTTTCTATATGTGTTACATTTGTTTCTTTCTCTTGCCTAGATAAAATTTCAAGTTCTATTTTGACTAGGAGAGTGAAAGTAGATATCCCTTGTCCTCTTCCTGGTTGTAGAGGAAGAGCTTTCAGATTTCCCCATTCAGTATGAGTATGGCTATATATTTGTTATATTTTATTTAACGAGATATCATCCTCCAATCTAGTTTCTTTGGAGTCTTTATCATGAAATGATGTTGAATTTTGGTAAAAGCTTTTTCTTTTTTTCTTTTTTGGTCTTTTTGAGACAGGGTCTTGTTATGCAGTTCAGGCTGCCCTTGAGCTCACTTTTGTAGCCCAGGCTGGTCTCGAACTCACACCAATCCTCCTGCCTCAGCCTCCCAAGTGCTGGGATTACAGGCGTGCGCCACCACGCCTGGCTATGTAAAGGCATTTTCTATGCCAGCAGAGATAGGTGATTATGTCATTTTCATCTCTGATTTTATGTGGTGTATTGCACTTACTGATTTG
Organism: Myocastor coypus; assembly: GCA_004027025.1. Taxonomy (NCBI): domain Eukaryota; kingdom Metazoa; phylum Chordata; class Mammalia; order Rodentia; family Myocastoridae; genus Myocastor; species Myocastor coypus. Next base: position 88,861 of record PVJA010001010.1, read on the forward strand.
CATACATTGAACTGTCCTTGCCTCCCTGGAGTGAAACCAACTTGATCATAATTTAAAATCATTTTAAGGTATTGAATTTGATTAGCATGTATTTTATTAAGGATTTTTATGTCTTTTTTCATAAAAGATATTGGTAGTAAGTTCCAAAGCAGTTTAAACAAAACATACTTCATATTGTTAAACATTCCTCCACGTTCTCATACACAAAGTAAAAGAAATAGTCTGTTTACTATTGTGCTATACTTGTTGGTTTAAAACCCTGAATACTTCTGTAGGCAGAGACCATACTATGTCTTTTGAACATAAATCTTGGGTATTTGAGCTTTTTTTGGTTAGACTTAATGCTGTGAAGTTGGTCTTTTTTTTTTTTTTTCCAGAACCAGTGATTGAACTCAGGTTCTTGTGCTTGCCAGGCAGGTGCATATTCTACTGAGCTACTTCCCTAACCCTGAGGTTGGTCTTTGACTGGCATGTATGAATTTAGATTTCAGAATGGTTCCCACCATCTAAAGATAGCAGTCTCAGCCTGCTCTGTTAACTCTTTTTTAGCGTAATAGATAGTTACCATATATATCTTACTTCAAATCTGTTGCCAACAGATCTGTAATTTTAAGTTGATTTTATGGCAATACTGTTGACAAAATTGCTTCTCGGCCTTTGGGCTATGATCAAGTGTAATACTGTTTACACACCCCAAAATTCAAAGTGTATAGTGCTGTAATTTTCAGGATACTTATGAAGTATCCAACCATAGCTGCAATCTAATTTTAGAACCATTTTATCATCCTTTCTGTAAACCTGTGTCAATTAGCAGTTATTCCTCATTCTTACCTGTCCTCCGTCTCTCCCTTGGCTTCTAGTCAATGCCTAATCTATACTTTATTTCTGTGGTATACATCTGTATATTAAAATGTATTGACCTTTAATTTATCTCTGATATTAATAACTGTGTAAAATGTCAGTTTAAAAATTATTCATAGGTATACACTTTACGAGAGTCAAAGATACAAAGTTTGAGTCTACGTGGTAGTTTCCAACAGAGCAATTATCACCTGTAATCATTGATAATATTGATACTGTGGGGCCCGGCGAGATGGCTCAGTGGTCTAAAGTGCCTGCTTGGGGAAGCTTGGGCGGCTTCAGGGACCGCGGTTTGATCCCCGGCACCAAATGCTGCACCAGCCCTGACCTCAGGGCGGGCTGAGCTGGCCATAAAAATGAGTGAATAAACAAACAAAGGTTCTGAAACAAGAATAAAAATAATAAATAAAATAAAAATTTTAAAAAGACACATCTTAATATTTAAAAAAAAATTGATACTGTGACTTGGTTATATTTAATGTTATAATTCAAGTATCAGTGCTCATTGGTAAAGTCAGTCATGTATTATACTTTGAAACAATTGGCAGTGGAAGTTTACAAAGACAAAGAGACTTTACCAGTCAAGCATTCATAATGAAAGAAAAATCAGTAATTTCAAATCATCTGAAACTAGAAACTTTTTGAGTGCTATAACTCAGAAATTTTCAGGTTTAGGGAGATTTGGGTTTTAGATGTGAAAGGACTATGAAACCAATCAAATCATTTTGGATTTTGAGATTCAACCTCTATAACTATAAGCTTCTATGCACATATAAGTTTACATGTATATTCATATTAAACTCTAGAGAATAATGTTCTTACAAAAATTATAGAAAATTTTAAGTTTTAAATTTAAATGTTAAAGATGTGTCCATGTGTTTCAAAACGTTATTTTGATTGAAATTTTGTTCCTCTGAAACAAAATTGGCTTCTAGGTCTCAGTATTATAGCAGATGGTTTGTTTTGTGGTTAAGACATTTTTTTTTTTGGCGGGACCAGGGTTTAAACTCATGACCTTGCACTTGGCAGGCAGGCACTTGTGCCACAGAGCTATCTCCCTGGCCTTATGGTTAAAACAGAGGTTAGTGTGGCTATGAGTTATATAGTTACTTTTTAAAAAGTTTTTTTAGTATAAGTTTACAGTATATAATGATTATATTTATCATGGGAAGTTGGTATATGAGTTGTCACACCTCACAAGATATAGTCCCCTCCCAGTTTATGTAGGTACCTATATTGACTAATCTTTTATATTTACCTAATATCTTAAAATATTTAAATTCTTAAATTTTAACTTTAATGTTTAGGTATTTTTGACCTTAAGGAATCGACATAGCCAGTGACTTCTTCTTGGGAAGAAGCTGCCATTGCTCATTGTAATTCATGTTCTTGTCTCCAAGGTGACTTTCTGACAAGATGCTGCTCTCCATAGGGATGCTTATGCTTTCGGCTACACAAGTCTACACCATCTTGACTGTACAGCTCTTTGCATTCTTAAACTTACTGCCTGTAGGAGCTGATATTTTAGCGGTGAGTACAGTAATATTTATTCATGTCAAAAATTCTTTAAAGAGCATCTTTAAAACGTCCTTAGTGATTGAATCCTCTAAGGTACCTATAAACATGCCAGAAAACATAGTTACTAGAAACAGTAGTACCTTCTTCATTTTTTTATTTTTTAATGTCCAGTGCAAGATCTCATGCACGAGAAGTTCCGGATAAATGATTTTGCTATTGAGAATGTGTATGCACATAAGTGCTCATTTATAGATACTTACATACTTGTGTATTTGTATAGAATCTTTCTGTTTTTCTAAGTGCAGACTATATTTCTAATGACTATAGGATATATCTCTCTCTAATGACTATAGAATATCTATTGGAAATAATAATTTAGAAATTCCACAGATGTCCATAGAAAATTTCAATTAGGATTAATGAGTGAGATGAACAGTACTGTGGTCTTACATTTGATAGTGAAAAGTTTTACTTATGAGTTTTCTCTTAAATATATATTATCTCTTCTACTGTAAGAAGTGTATCTATTTCCTATTGTTTTAAGGTATAAAAAAAGGAATTAACTGTGCATATGTGTTTTTGCGTTTGTGTATGTATACATGTACAACTTACACTCTTGGTCTGAGCTAAGGATTTATTGTTTTATTGTCTACGTGGTAACTGATTTGCTTGATGATACTAGGTAAGAAATAGAAGGAACCACATTATTGCTGATCAAACCTTGGTGTGGTCCTTTGATGTGCTTTTACGTGGTGTAGTAGAACACAGTTGGCAAGATTCCAGGATAGTTGTGGAACTTGAGAGAGCAGTTTCATTTCTATAGGTTTTGAAGGCACAGAGTTTTATTAGTTTGTATGAGAGTTCTCCTTTTGTTGCCCTCTTTAATACAGAACTGGTCAATTACGTTTATTTATTTCCTGATATAGACTGATTCTTTTTGATATAGAATAGTGTAGTTAAATTTTAAAAAGGACTGAGTCTGTTGCTGCTTAATTCTCTTTTCTATCTTGGTCTTCAAAGTTCTTGAACTAGTCTCTTAAAATGAGTGAAAGGACTTACAAATTAATCAGGAAATGAATTCTTTTGATTCATTCCCTCTGATTCTCCTCTCTCTCTCTCTCTCTCTCTCTCTCTTATTTTTAATGCTTATCATTCTTTCATCTTTCTTTTGAACCTGAAGTAAATTGGTAGTTCAGCTATCAGATTGCTTAAGTGAACCTTTGGTGGTCTGCTCTTGTTGTTCTTGGGGCCCTAACTAGTTGTGTGACCTTGATTAAATTTCTTTCACTGTAAATCAATAGTGATAACTCTAAGGCTTACATGTTTTTAAGACAAAAGATGTTGATGTATGAGATTTTTTCTAAACTAAATGCTCAGTATTCAGGTTTAATTGCAGTGTTGACACTTTGTGATGAATACATGGGTTTTGGTTTACAGTTTGAGCACTCTTCTCTAAAAGGTTTGCAATCACTGATAAATGCCTTAGTCTCTTTATTTGTAAACTTGAGTGTATGGTGATAATGAAATAAGGCAAATTATTTAGAATACTATGTGAGATATAGGAAATATCTTATATATCATTTTGTGTGCATTATAATTATGTCAATTATCCTGTACTTATCTCTTTAAGAAAATATGAAATCATTCAAGTGTGTTTCTTAGTGTCGTGACAAACCAAAATGTTAAGTACTGTGTAAAGTAATAGTCAGCTTTGTTTGCTAGCAGTGATCTCTGAATTTCATGCAGATTGATGTGTATGGTGGCTGTCATCTAATGAAGGGACCATCAGCATAGGAGCCGTTTATATCCATTTTCTAAGCTGACTCTAAAAGAGAGAAAGCTAACATGAGTGCAGAGGAGCATGGTTTGTGAGACCAGAAAGGAGGAACTAGCTGAGCATGGTGGTGCACACCTATAACTGGAACACTGTGGAGGCAAAAGGATCCTTGTGAGTTCAAGACCAGCCTGGACAACCAAGTGAACTCAAGGCCAGCATGAGTTGCATAGTGAGCCACTGTCTCAAAAAGACAAAAATAAATTAATAAGTAAAGCAACTAAAAACCAGGTCAGGAGAACTAATGTTTTATTTTGCTTTGATTTTGTATTTTAGGGAAGGACCTACAGGGTGTTCAGAGTCTCACTACTAGATCAGACTCAGTGATCTGCCTGTTTATAGCCTCCCAAGAGCTGGGATTATAGGTGTGCCATCACACCCAGTCTCAATTGCCATCTGAGTGCGCCCTGTGTCTGTTTGCAGGCGCTTTAATCCACTGAGCTATTTGGCCAACCCAGACAGAGGAACTAATGTTACAGCACCATTTCCTGGAAGTGAGTCAAGAGGTTGAACACATTAGCCCTTCCTTTTAATTGAGTAAAAGCATCATCCTGAAATCTGATTTTATAGTAATACAGGCTGAAGTCAGTTGGATATCAGGTTGATTCTGTTTTCATTTGGACCAGAATTAAAATGTTAGTTTTGAAAATACAAGCCAGTGGTTTTTTTCTTTTTGTCTTTTACAAGCCAGTTTTTATAACTCAGCAGTTTAAGTGCCTGCCAATGAAGCACAAGGACCTGGGCTCATTCCCTAGTTACTGCATGCAGTGCTGACCCCAGAATCTCAGGTACACTGTGCCAGCCACGGAAACCAAAACAGGGTGTGGTGGCCTATTTCTGTAATCTCAGCACTGGGGAGAATGAGATAGGAGGATCACCATGAGTCTGAACTGCCTAGTGAGACCCTGTAACAAAATAAACAAACAAACAAACAAGCTAGTTTTTATTGTGTTATTTGTATGCTGTTTCTCACTCTCTCACTCTCTCGCTCTCTCACTCTCTTGCTCTCGCTCTCTTGCTCCTGGCTGTTAAATTCTCCCATTTATTCACAGTGTTTTTCCAATTAATAATTTCTAGGAGGCTATGGAGCTGGTTCTTTGGTGTGCTCCTGACTGTTGAGTAATATTCTCTAGGTCAAGAGTCCCCAAACTCCAGTCAGGAACTGGGCCACACAGCAGGCGGTGAATGGCAGGTGAGCAAGTAAAGCTTCAGTTGTATTTACAGCGGCTCCCTGTTGTTTTTGTTACTTGCTCAGCTCCTTCCACCTTTTGTGAAATCAGGAGCAAAATTAGATTTTCGTAAGTGTGGGAACTTTAATGTGAATTGTACATAGTAGGGATCCAGCCTTGCATATTCATTATCAGAATCTAATGTACGAAGGTGTGAGATGGAGTGGAAGTATTGATTCTAGCTTTGGGGAGAGGCTGTAAATACAGATTAACTTTTTTTTTCTTTTTTTTTTAATACAGATTAACATTAATGGAGGGGTTTAATTGCACAGATCATAATAAAATTCAAGTGGCAGTTAAGCTACATGAAGCAGCAGGGTTTATGGTGGCAAGTAAGTTGTAATTCACTTATATAGTTGCATCAGTGGCAACCTTTAAGTCAGATTCTGGCAGTTCAATCCTCACATGGCCCACATGTTATTTTACTAAGCTACTTTGATCTGTGCCTTTTTTCTGGAGAAAAGAGAACTTTGAAAAGGGGGACAATGGTGACCTATAATCCAGCACTTGGGAGGCTGAAAACAGGAGAATCACTGAGTCTGATCAGTGTAGTGAGACCCTGTTGATCCTGTAGACCCTGCCCTAAATATAGAAAGAAAAAAAAAGAAAGAAAAGAGGACAGAACTAATGGTGTCAGAGCAGATGTCTGACACTGCCAAAAAAAGGAGAAAGCTGCCTTTAAAAGAAAATACTAAGAATCCCAATTAAATTATGGGATCATTGCTACAGATAATACACATTCTCAAAGCCTGCTTGTGTAATATATGGTGACCAGTGAGCCAACAAACCACAAAGCCTTCAATATTCCTCCATAAGGAGACCAAATGTCCTGCATTAAAGACCACGCTTTGGAGGGTTTTTTTCTTTTAAACATGACATAGAGATCACAAGACATACTGAAGGCCACCACCCCTTGCTGAAATGTGTCTGTATTGACAGCACCATTCTTGTGGTTAGCTTTATTGCTAATACCACTAAGAAGCCTTTTACTGTTAGTAAAGAGTTGATCCTGCTTGCTGCTAAGGACATTTGTCATAATGTGTTGTTTCAGCTAGCACCATAACTCGATGAACTGATATGAACATTGCAGAAGATATTGAGGCACATCTGTTAGGATCAGTGAGTCACTGGGATACACAATCCATGTAGACAACTCTGTTGATGTTAGCAGCATCAGTGCAACAATGCCTGTTTTATAGTGATACATTTTTCAGGAGGATGTGTGAGATATGTTGTGTACACTTGGAGGATATGTGATGTGCACTTTGTTTTTTTTTAATTTTTTTTCTTGTTTCAGAACTTTTGTATGTTTGTTTATTTATTTTTATGGCCGGTTCAGGCTGGCGCAGCATGTGGTGCCGGTGATTGAACCGCAGTCCCTGCAGCTGCCCAAGGTTTCCTAAGCAGGCGCTTTAGACCACTGAGCCATCCTGCCGGGCCCCTGTGATGTGCACTTTGTTGCCAGCCAGTACCACACGTGCAGAACTATACAAGTCTTTGGATGATTCCTTATCAGGAAAACCTAACTGGTCATCTTATATCAGTATATGCACAGATGCAGAGCTGCCATGACTGAACAGATTTCTAATTTCACTACTTGAGTCAAAGAACCTGCTTCAGAATGAATTTACCTGCTTCAAAATGTGTTATCCATAGATAAATGCTGAAAAATGACAGCTGAACTTAATAATATTTTACAGTTTTTTTTTCTTTAATGGCTTGCTCAGCCTGTCCTGGGGGTGTGGCTGGCACAGCATGCTGTGCCAGGGATTGAATTGCATTCCCTGCAGTTGCCTAAGCTTTCCTAAGCAGGCACTTTAGATCGCTGAACCATTTCTCTGGCCATACAGGATTTGATTAAAATTACTGAACACATTAACATCTATTCATGCAGCTATATGAGGAAACAGATGAAGAGCACACATCCCTTCTTTTATATGTGGGTATGGGGTGACTTTCTAAATATAGATTGCTAGAGTTTCTGAGTTAAAAGAGCCACTGGAGAGATTTCTTTTAGGAAAATAGTCACCACTGGCAACTGATTCCATTGATAGAATGGACTGCAAAACTTGTTTACTATGTTCACTTATTCAAATCATTCAGTGAATCCAGTCTGTCATTTTTGATAACTATGTTCAAGTCTATAAATAAAGTGGCTGCATTCAAAGCCAAATCACAATTACAGGGTAATAAATTTGTGTGTGTTGTTAGTACAGGGTCTGCACTGTCTCACTAAACAGATCAGACTTAGTTATGCTCCTATTTTCAGCCTCTCAAGCTCTGAGATTACAGGCATGCACTACAGTGCTGTCTCAGTCACTGTCTCAGCACACCCTAGGGGTGGGCCCAGCACACAGAGGATCCAGCCGGTCCCTGTGTCTGCCTAAGAAAGCTCTTTAATCCACGATCTGTCTGGCCAGCCTGAACATGGAGATTTTTGACATGTTTCAAACGTTAGCAGAGATTTTGAAGAGACTGAGCCAGGACCACCTTTCTCCCTCCCACCTGGTGCATGATGCTGTATCTCATCTTTCAAAAGAGTTTGAAAGTTACTTTTTAAGTACAAAACATCTCTAAACTGGGAAGGAATAGATCTGTGCACCATTTGTAAGTAACTTTGATACACTGAGACTTTGTCCATGTTTGAAGAGTATCAAATTTTTGAGATTGCAAATGATGGTGGCCTTAGAAGTATATTTGATACACCCTCAAATTTCCACAAGTGTCTGGAAGGAAGATTCTGTGATTGCCAGAAAAACACTGAAAAGCCTGCTTCCATTTTCTTCATCTTATTTTTGTAAAGCAGTTTGACAGCAGTGATAATGAAATAATGGGGTATGTTGGAGCTAAAAAGCATATTTCAGCTGTCACTATCTCCTTGCACTTTGTGATAGATCTGTCTAGTTCAGGAAAGCCAGATCAGTGCTCTCACTGATTCTGTTATAATGAGTGTATTGTTACTTCATTTCATATTGATGCAGGAAGAAAAAAATGGTCTGGGGTGGATGACCTCCAATAGGGAACCTCCAAATGATATAGGGAAAACCGATCCCCAACCTGAAAAGTGGTAGTAGTTATAAGGTCAAGAACCTGAATGAATTCGTGTTCTCTAAAACTGAAGAATGACTTTTAGGAACAAACGGAGATAATGAGCAGAACATATTTATTAGGGGAAAGAATGCTCTTGTCTGAGAGAGAGGCAGGAGGGGGGTCCCTAGTGGGTGTCCCCTGGAAGCTGTCTCTTCCTGGGACTTTTATAGAGAAGATATGGGAACTAGCTTAGGTGGGTATGAGGTGGGACAAAGACTATGGCAACCAATGAGATTACAAGCACCATTGCTTAGGTAAAATTGATTAACATCGGGGTCCAATGAGAAGGCAAATCACATAGCAAGCGGGCAAGAGTGCCACCTATTGAGCATGGGCTCGTGACTCTTTTCAGGATCTTTCAAAGTGACTGATACCTATGTAGAGTGTCAATCCCTGATGCCCATCTCTAGGGAAGTATGTAGTTGCTTCTGTTTACTCTTGTCTTGAGATCTGGCCCACGGTGGAGGACTATCTCTAGTTGGAAAGTCACCTTGTCTTCCATGTCGTTTTTGAGAGCCTGGCCCTGTCTGACTGCCTATAATATTTCTATCTAATTCAGCTGCCTACAACAATATTATAGTTTACTAACTAATAGAAATAAAGTGTGCAATGAAGGAGATGTGCTTAACTCATCTGAAAACCATCTTCTGCCACTCCCCCTCACTCCATAGAAACTTCTCTTCCATGAACCTAGTTCCTGGTGCCATAAAGGGCAGGGCTACGACTGTTCTAGATCATTAGTAATTGGGAGGCAAGACTATGTCTTACTAAACTTTTATATTCCTAGCGCATACTATCCATTAGGCAATAGGACATCAGTAAATATTGTGCTGGTTAATAGCCTTAGAGACTTAGTTCTATGTTTTTTTCCTAACAGCATTTGTTCCTTGTTTCTTTTTGTCTTTTATTTCATTGTTCCTCTTTCCTTTGATCCCCACAATAAATATGAGATTATTATTTATACAGGTTTATATCTAGAAAAATAGATTTTTAGAATTGGCAGGGGAGCCAGGCACCTGCCTGTTATCCCAACATTATTAGAAGGTAAGGTAGGAGGATCTCAAGTTTGAGCTCAGTCTGTGTAACTTAATGATGTAGCAAGATCCTATCTCAAAATTAAAAAGTAAAAGAACTAAAGATGTAGCTCAGTATAAAGGCTCTGGGTTCATTCCCCAGTACCACAAATAAAACAACCATAAAATTTAGAGGCCCTTAAGCAACTAGTTAACTAAGTCATGTCCATGACTTTATTGTGAAGTATATCTCAATATTTTTACTTTTTTTTTGGGGGGGGGTTCAAACTCACAACCTTGTACTTGCCAGGCAGGCACTTGTGTCACGGAGCTATCCCCCCAGCCCCTCTTACTTCGTTTTTATAGAATTGAACAACCCAATTTTAGTTAGCATTATGTCTGCCTCTTTGATTATCGTTTGGGTTGTCAGTGGTTTGTTTCTTGGTAGTAGTTATAAGGTCAAGAAGCTGAGTAGCAGAGAAGCACCTCATGGTTGTGGTATGAATTTGATTTACAGTCAGTTTCAGTTTTACCACTGTGTAACTTTATGGCCTTGGTCAGACTGCTTAGCATCTCAAATTAGGGTTGATTTCTTTTTAAAATTGGAGTGTATGGAATACAGTATATGGTTAAGAGCCAGGGCTTGGGCTGGCCAGTCATGTTCTTCTCCTTTCCTTCCTTCCTTCCTTCCTTCCTTCCTTCCTTCCTTCCTTCCTTCCTTCCTTCCTTCCTTCCTTCTTTTGGTAGGGTCTTGCTATATAGCTTATACTTATAGTGATCCTCCTGTCTCAGCCTCCTTAGCTGTGGGATTATAGGCATGTACCATTATGCCCGGTTTTAGTGACTGGCATGGTTCACTCAGGGTTCAAGGGCTGTCATGGCATGCATTACTGGGGACCAAACTAGGGACCTTGCATGTACTAGGCAGGCACTTAGACCAGTAAGCTATCTCCTCAGCTCCATAGTTACTCCTTATCTTGCTAATTTACTAGAGAAATTTATTTTTAATATTCTGTGGTCAGTTTATAAAATAAAGATGATGCTGATAGTGGTTCATGTCAGCATTCCCTGACCTTTTGGCACCAGTTTTGTGAAGACAGCTTTTCCAGGAAAGTTGTTTCACTTTATTTTTTCCTTGGTCTATCTGTGCTTATCACGATCACTGTATTTTACAGTGACATCTTTGAATAGAAGGAGCTAAATAACTTCCATGTTCAACATGAAAATGATCATCTTTTGTTATGAAACAGTGAGATTATTTCCATGTCAGTCCCCAAATTAGAAAAAGGAGTTTATGAATAAAGCCAGCCATTGAATGCTTCCTGGGTTTCAGATCTTAAATGTCTGGTTGCTTCACCTATCCTTATATATCAGAAACTTGTCTGGCCTCCCTGTTTGTTTAGTTTCTGCTTAAATACTTGGTTTCCATGACAACCACGATGACTTGCTGTGGTTGACTTAAGTCACTGGATTCTTCTTTGTAATTCTGTTTTTCTTTTATCTCTTAAGATGTTTTAAGGGTAGAGTAGGATTGGAGTAACAGTGTCTTGACACATTGCTAGGATAAAATTAACCCAATGTAGAGCCACTATACCCTATAATTGGAGCAATTAGAGAAAAATTCTTTTAAAAAATTTAATAATAAATTTTGATATTCGATATAAAATCGCTTGATGATTCCAAAAAACTTTATAAACAATAGAGTACACAGTAAATATAAATTGTTACTGCTGTGAAAAGTTAGCCTGAACCAATCACCACATATAGTTGGTGCTGTTCAAGTATGTTTCTCTGCTGATAATCACAGAATGGACAGGACAAGATCAAATTCAGATGCCAAATCACTCTTTGTAGAATTAATTGCGAGTGTACAGTGAAAATCAGAGGTAAAAGAGGGTATGTGAAGGCAGTATAGTCCTTCAGTGGGACCTGAGATCTGCACTACCTGAATCCTGAGTATGTGTTGAGCTTTTCTACTTATGTTATGGTTACCAGGACCTGAGTTGAGGGTGAAGCAGAAAGACTTGCTTTATTAAGAGAGATTAAGATATTTATTATTAAATTGTGGAGTTCTTTATCTTGATACTTTTTGAAGGCGCTATCAGAGGCTCTAATGGGGCTTACCAGCAGGCGTTAAGGGATAATACAACTATTAATCGTTTTTTTTTGGTGGGACCAGGGTTCAAACTCACGACCGTGTACTTGCCAGGCAGACACTTGTGCCATGGAGCTATCTCCCTGGCCCCACAACTATTGATCTTTTTTTTTTTTTTTTAAGTAAAAATAGCAGAAACAAAGATAGAAAAACAATAACAAGCATACAGAATTTCAGAACAAGAACAAAACTTTAACAGTGGTTGCATTACATATTTTTATCATCAAATATGTTTAGATTAATAGATATAAGTATGTAAGATTGGTCAAATAATTAAACATTAACACTTTCAAATAAACCTTAATTTTGATTCCTGGTACCCCTCAAAATTTATTTATTTATTTTTCTTCTTTTGAGTTCTTATACTAGGGAGACTATACAATATTTGCATATGCGGAGCTTGTTTATTTCACTTATGAGTAAATGCTCAAGATACATCCACCTATATAGGAACTCTTCTAGTTTATCATTCTTTATAGCTGAGTGATATTCCATTGTATAAAAATACCACATCTTTTTCAGCCATTCTTCAGATGATGGGCATTTTGGTTGTTTCCAAGATTTGGCTATCACAAATGGTGCTGCTATGAACATAGGTGATATGTTGTTTTATGATGTGATAAATGTGATATCATGTGATATGATGTTTTCAGTTCTTCTGGGAAAATTCCCAGTAGGGGCATAGCTGGATTGAATGGGCACAACTATTAATCTTAATGTGTTATGAATAATAAAGGTTTACTTGATCTATATATCCTTATCTGTCATCATAGTTCATATTAGATAGTATTCTTGCTGTTACATCTTTTTTACTGCTATTCCAAAAAAAATGTTTGGCTTTGGTTTTCTGTTTATAGTCCACAGGTTATGCACAACTATCTTGCTTGCTAGGACATTGCAGTTTGCATCTGTGCTTCAAAAGTTCATTGTTTACAGTCTCTGCTTAGTTTCACTAATTTTCCTTTTTTGTTGTTGATTTTTCTGTTGTTTTTTTTTTTTTGTTTTTTTGAGACAGGGTTTTGCTATGCAGTTTTTGCTGTCCTTTAAGTTGCAGTGATCTTCCTGCTAATTTAGCCTCCCAGTGCTAGGATGAAAGGAGTATACCTCCATGCCTGGCTTCATTTCTCTTATTTCTCTTGTGTTCTATGTTGCAGATTGAATATGATTAAATAACTCAATGAACTCTCAAAATTATATCATTACAATTATCTTCTGAGAGTACAGATTATCTTTGCTATAAGCTAAAGACTGATGAATACTATAGGATAAGAATTACAGGAAGAGGAAAGTTATTAAAGATTTTGACTACCTTCAGCTTTCTCTGTATATGTATTTCATCAAGTTTAGTCTTTTCATTATTCTGCTGTGGATAAAAATTGTATCAAAATTAGTTTACCCTTAAAAGTATGTTTAAGGTATTGCCATTTCTCTGGAGAAAAAGTCATTTTTCATACCTAGACAAAGAAATCCTGTAAATCTTCTGTATTAAATTAAACCCTTAAAATAGAGAATCTGAAGTGGAACTCTTGCAAAAAAAAAAAAAAAAAAAAGTGTGGGAGAGAGAAAATAGAAAGAAAGAATTAAAGAAAAAAGTATGTGTAGAAAATGCTTAGGAAATTATCTGTGGAAAACTCAGAAAACAGTAGGTTGTTAGGTGTTAATAGAATTACTATTGTTTGCTAATATAAAAATCAAATTTAAACATTGGTATATGTTATAATTTCTGTATAGTTCTTATTGGTTTACTAGATACACATAAAATTGACTATTGTGATAAGGTGCATTAATAAATCAGGATTATGAAAATAATCTTTTACTTAATTTAATACATTTTAATGTTTTAGACATTAATTTTTAATGTTTCCAATGTCATGTAATTGATTTTAACTTGATTTTTTAAAATTTTACATTTAGTATAATTTTGAAAATGCATCTCAGACATTTGATGATCTTCCAGCAAAATTTGGTTATAGACCTCCAGCTGAAGGTTTAAAGGTAAGAAAATAGTAATACATTAAAGGCATAAGGTATTTAATAAGGAGGTTCTTTATATAGAGTGAAAATGTTTTTTGTTATTTATTATAAAACTCATACATAGTCTCTTGAAAAAGTTAAACCATATTCAGGAAGTGTGTATGTAATGATTGGCTTACTCTGTAGTACACACACACACACACACACACACAAGTTAACATGTTACAGTATAATATTTGTACCTGTTTTCTGGGATTTATGCTATATATTTTGCAGATGGATGTTCACATATAAATTATATAAATGCTTACGTATATAATAAATTTTATTGTATTAATTAATAGGAACTTTCTAGTTGGTTGTTTTCCTTTTGATGTTAATGTGTATCTAGATAATTTTTTCATGCTGATAAGTAAAGATCTACATTATTACTTTGAATGCTTGCATGGTTTTACAATACGATGAAATAATACAGATTTTGAATTTTTGCTTTGTTTAGTTTTTTTTATTTTATTTTTTCATGAGCACATAAAATTGCACATATTTATGGGTTACCCTGTGTCTCAGTTACTTTTCACTCATTGCTGGGACAAAGTACTTGACACCCAAAACTAAGGAAGCAAAGGCTTATTTAGCTCACAATTTATTGAGATTTCAAGCCATACTTGGCTGGTTCCTAGGCAGAGTAGCACATGGCAGAGGGAAGCAGTTCATGACAGTAAAAAACAGCAAAACAACAGAGCAAATGGGAAGAGTAGCAGTAACAATGGCTATGGAGAGCAAGTCTACCTGCTCCTTATATTGCTTTCAGGCTATCTGCCCCATGCTGGATATAGCACTCACACCCACAATCCCAACCTTGGATCATGAATTAATCACAAACTGTAGAACCACACCCCATGACTGTATGAAGCTTTGCAGGAACCCCAAGGCACAAACCAAAACACCCTGTGATATTTTGATACTGTATACAGTATATAATGTCCAATCAGAATAGATACATTTGTGTCATTTTTTATAAAAATATTTTTTTTATTGTGTGTTTATCACATGTAGTCACTAAATGCATTTTGGAGAATTAAGCATATGTTTAATTTTTCATAATGGATGTTTTACTTTTGCAGACAGTGCTGTAGTGAACATTTTACTTATTTATCTATGTTGGCTTTTGCTTTGTTTTGTTAATTCAATTTTTATTACTTTTAATAAGAAATAACATTGAGACAGTTTCAAAACATGTTAGTAGGACAGCCACAATTGATACAATGCATATTGTTGTCTTCATAGTAGTTGTTCAGAGTAAAAGATGCAGACATAAGTTTTCTGAATACTATTGGCACAAATATTTCTTTGAACTAAGAGAAAGTAGTTTTTACATAGAGCAATATTCTGTAATAATAGTGGGTTATCAGCAGAACTTGCACTGTTGTAAGCTGTTGACTTGAGCCTTTTACAGCTCAGCATACTAATCTGGCTTTATGTTTTATGCCTCATGGTTAAACTTTTTGGCTGGGTGGTTAAGTCCAAGTTAAAAGAAGACCTGCATAACAAAATATATAATTTTGATATCTGACACGTTCAGTCAGATCACCTCAGGATTTACCTTGAAACCATGTACAGCATTTTATAGAACGTTTGTTAGTGTCAGCTATCTGGAAGAGCCACGGCCAGTTTGCTTTCTGTGAAAGCCTGAATGCTTTCTCTCTAGGTGATCCCTTAGGCCAGTGGTTTTCAACCTTTCTAATGCCGTGACCCCACAATACAGTTCCTCATGTTGCAGTGACCCCAAACCAAAAAGTAATTTTGGTGGCTACTTCAAAACTATAATTTTGCTGCAGTTATGATTTGGAATGTAAATACCTGATATGCATTATGTATTCTCACTGCTACAAATCAAACATAATTTAAACATAGTGATTAATCACAAAAACTATTTAATCATATGTTGAGAAATATTTATTACTAATTCCAATAAATAACATTTCACCATGGCATAGCATGGGTTTAAATATAACAACAATTCCAAATTAATAACATTTTCCAATGGCTTTAGGTGATCCCTGTATTTTGGTTGTTTGACCCCTGCTGGGGTCGTGACCCACAGGTTGAGAACTGCTACCTTAGGCATTCCCTTTCCTCTGTGGGCCCATAATTTCCTTGAACAGAAAATTTGGGAAACCACTGAGTTATAGGATGTTATAGTACAGCTTCTCTTATGTCCTAAGTCCTCACTGACCTTGAAGGGCTAGGGCTGAAATATTGGCTAATCTTGTAGCCCTTCTTTTTCTCTAATTTTTGGTCTGCAGACTGAGGTTCTTAACCCTCCAGAAGAGAAGCTTCATGATATTATTACTCTATAACAGGTACTTGAGCTTATCACTGTCTTTCTAAATATTAAATGCCTTAGACTTAACATGGAACTGGAATTTTTCACCAATCATTGATACTCTAATAAATTCCTATAGAATGCGATTAAAAAAATTGTTACACTTTTTTACACAGAAATTTAGAAATTTAAGCATATACAAAATTGCAGCTGGTGAATCCTATGACATTGTTCTTTGGCTTGTTTTCTCTTTAATTACCCTTGTTTTCTTTCAAATCAAACATTTACTTGAGAGAATATAGCAGTAACTGAAATTACATTAGAAGCAACACATCTAGAAGATCAGAATGACAAGCAATCTTAGCATGATTTTAGTCTTACATGTTGCTACTCTGAGTGTCAAAAACCTGTTGGAGATTAGTAGGACCACTGTCTAATTCATCCTGTGTACATAATTACATGGTTTTTCCCCTGGCAAGATTCCTAACTTTTCTACTTGCTATCTCTTCATTGTTTAATCCTTAAGTTTTTGATTTCCATTCAGCTGTGTTATGCCTTTCCCTTTTTATTTGTTCTTTTGTGTTCGTACACTAGGGAGACTATATGGTAATTACACATGTAGGTCTGGTTTATTTCACTTGTAAGTATATGTTCAAGATACATTTAGTTTATCATTCTTTATAGCTGAGTAATATTCCATTGTATAAAACACCACATCTTTTTCAGCCAGTCTTCAGATGATGGGCATTTTGGTTATTTCCATTATTTGGCTCTGACAAATTGTGCTGCTATGAGCATAGGTGGACAAACATAGTGAACATTTTAACCATGTATAGTCACCCAGTTACTTTTATAGGGTATGATGTTTTTCCTTTTTTTTTTTTTCAGAGTTTTTGTTCTCTCTCTTTTCATCCTCTTTCATTCTCTTATGTTTAAGTCTACCTCTTAGGAGAAATATATCACATTGGGTTATTGAAAAAGAAAATTGTTAAAACAAGTTTTAAAATTATGTGATTGATATATTGATATCAATAGATTTATTTACTCTATAGATACTTATATATCCAGTAGTGGTTCTCTCCTTGCCATCGTGTGTGTGTGTGTGTGTGTGTGTGTGTGTGTGTGTGTGTGTGTGTCCTCAGAGCCTCTGTGGAGAGAAAACCTCAACATTTTCAGGATGTATTTTGATTTTCATGATAGAAGGTGAACTGGAGATAGACTGCCCCCCCCCCCCATACTCATCTGCCTACCTGGCAAGTTAGCTCATCTCAGTTTCTGGGTGTCTCTTAGCCATTGAAGATGTCATGCAGACTAGAGCTTCAAGGCTGCCAGTGGTCAGTTGGCACAAAAGGAAGCATACCTTCAACCCCAACTGCTATAGTTGCTAATTACTTCTTTACTCAGGATATATTTTTTGTTTCACAGTTTTTATGCTCTAGCTGTTTCTCTCTGAAATGAACTTAGTAACACTTTCTTTCATAGCAGGTAAAGTACTGTGATTTTTGGCATATAGTAGATGCTGAGTAGATTTTGTTTGTAATGGAATAAGACAAGAAATCTTTTCTAAAAGTAAATAAATGTGTTACTATCTTAATTGCAGTAAAAACATTAAAGTAAAAATTATTATTGGCTGGTTTGTGTATATGCAGTCTTTAATTTTATGCTTCTAATTCCCTTTTTTTTTTTGTCTTTTTGAGACAGGGTCTCATTATGCATTTCAGGCTGGCCTTGAGCTCACTGTTGTAGCCCAGGCTGGTCTCAAACTCACACAGATCCTCCTGTGTCAGCCTCCCAAGTGCTGAGATTACAGGCATGTGCCATCTAATTCCCTTTTTGATGCTTTGTAATTCTTTAAGTGGCTTGAACTTTTTTCTTTTCTAAATTTGTTTAACCTTTGATACCATCATCAAAATACAGCAGATAATAACTTTGAAGTACAATCTTTAGTCTCACTAATCTCATATCAGTCATTTGGTGTTTGTATTAAATTTGAAAGACCATGTGTTTGGACAAAAG
This sequence comes from Myocastor coypus, assembly GCA_004027025.1. Taxonomy (NCBI): domain Eukaryota; kingdom Metazoa; phylum Chordata; class Mammalia; order Rodentia; family Myocastoridae; genus Myocastor; species Myocastor coypus. The sequence goes on from PVJA010001010.1 coordinate 106,877, forward strand.
AAACATCATTTGCGTCAGCTCTCTGTTTGACTGGAAGCATCATCAATTATAGCTGAATATTCTTCAACTTCTTTTCCAGAGCAAGGCTGATAAGCCTTCGTGATGTGTGAATATAAACTTTCCGTTTGTCCTAGGACTTCACCTTATTATGTGGTAACTTTAGCATTGTCAAATAATTTGGAACATCAGTTTGCCTTAAGTTACTCTATAGACTTTACACAATCTGGTTGAATATGCTTGTGTCATGTAGGAGAAGTTAGTTTTATAAGAGAAGGAAGAAGAAGATAAACTACAGTGTTACTAATTTTAATAAGCACACATGTGCAGTACATTGATTATATTAACGTAATACCAAAACTGTTTGAGTGCCAAACAGAGAATAGTGAAGCCTAAAATTCAGTGCTGGTTTTGATTGCTACTTTTTTGAAAATGAGTGGCATGCAGACATAGAAAGAACATGGCCTTGACAGAGCTGCAGGGTTACACATTCTAGTTCTATCACTACTAAGTTACTCAAGTTCATTAACTCTCTCCACTTACCTATAGTGATATATACCCAAAGGACTAATATGAGGAAAGTGCTTATGTTTAATGTTTCCTTTATTGTTTTATTTGAGTTTTAATTTTTTTTCTGTTTTGCTTAGATAAAAAAGTCACTGAAAAGCCAGGCATGTTGGTACATGCCTGTAATGCCAGCACTCGGGAAGCTCAGGCAACAGGACCATTGCAAGTTGGAGACCAGTGTGGGCTACAAGGGAGCCCCAAGCCAGCCTGAATTGCATAGCAAGTATCTCAAAAAGACACACACACACAAAAAGTCACTGATATGACACCTTTTCTCTTGTCTTTATATTGCATAGTTATTTAGTGTTGTAAATTTTCCTAAAGGTGCTACTTTAGATGTGTCTCACAACGTTTGATAAACTGTTTTTATTTTCATTTATTTATTTTTTATTTTTTTTGGTCTTTTTTGAGACAGGGTTTCACTATGTGGTTCAGGCTGGACTTAAACTCACTTTATAGCATAGGCTGGCTTTGAATTTACAGTAATCCTCCTGCTTTAGCCTTTCAAGTGCTGGGATTAAAGGCATACACCACCATGCCTGGCATTTTTATTTATTTCAAACGTTAAAATTCAATTTTGTTCACTTGCCTTTTAAGGGGTCTTTCTAGATGCTCTGTATGTTAGAAGTTTTTTGGCTGTGGGATCATAAGCTGTAACCAGCCTCTGTGAGCTCCAGATACTGTTAATTGCTTTCCAGTGGTTCTCTCTGTAATTTTGACAGTTTCTTCACACACACGTGTGTATCTCTGTTCATCAGAGATTTGAGTGGAACCCTTTAGATTTGGGTGAATAAAAAAATTTTTAAAAAGTGTGAAAGGCATACTAAGTTATTTCACAGCTTCTCTGGGACTGAACTTAGAAAAATTTAGAAATAGAATAGAAATAGTAATAGAATAACCAGTTTCCTTTCAAATCAGTTTCTTGTGAGCTAGCTAAATAACTAATTTTCGCCAGACCCTAAATCCACAAAGCCATCTTTTAAAAACAAGTCTCCATTGCTCTGCTCATCTATTGAGGCCAAAACAAAGCCCATTCAACGTTTGGTCTTCTAGAAATTCCTGGTGCTGAATGCTTACCATGAGGTTGCTTACCTCCTAACATCCTCCTTTTGTTGTTGATTTTATTCTTTAACTGTGTGAGAGACCAAGAATTTGGATTTATACAAAATTGAACCATTTCAGCATTACCATATATGTATGTATGGTTATTAAATTTACTAGTAAAGTAGTATGCTATCTAGTGCAGGCCAAAAAGAAGGAAAATCTAAAGCTCTTCGCAGTCAGAAACAATCTTTAGAACTAGTCACTTTGTTGAATTTTCTTTGAGCTTTTTAACCAGTGTAATTTAGTAACAAAAGTAATTGTTTTATTTATCTTGAACTAAATATTTTCTGGAGTACCAAGTGAAGATTATGTTAAATGTGATTTTTTTAATTAGTATTTATCAAAGCCCATCATTTTAGAGAGAAGCTGTGATTCCAATTCTGTGTATGTCTTCGGTTGATGTGTACCTGGGTTCACAAAAAGGTGAGCTGAACCCAAAAGTGCTCACCAAAAGGGATTGAACCTTAAGAAAACTAAAATGTTTATAGTAACACTGTACTTACAACAAACTAGTGCTTGTGAACAGTGGAATAAATTGAGATGTATTCTATACAATATTGATGTGTAGAGTGCCCCTCCACATCATGGACACTCAGCAGTAGGGAAGAGCTTTACAAATCTAGTTCTGAGAGAAAGAAGTAAGTGTAAACAAGCATTTACTATTCTGTTTATGTCGAGTGCAAGTTAGAAATCTAGGTACTGCCATTGGGGATAGAGTGAGAATAATGACTGGTAAGTTTCTCAGTAATTGTTAATGTTCTATTTCCTGATGAAAATGTGTTCAGTTTATGAAAACTCAACAAGCTGAAAACTATGTTTTCTGCTCTCTGATTTATGTGTAATTAGCTCTAAAAGCTTTGCAAAGAAAATCACCATATTTACATACAACAAATGTATTGAAATACAGAGTTAACTGTGTGTTGGATCGTATTGAGATACCAGTCTGCAAGCACTATTTTTTTTTCTAGTGTCCCTGTTTAATTATCAGAGGATTGCAACAGAAATGAGAAGAGAGCTATTCCCTGAGTCTCCTAGTTTTCTTAGGGTTCTTACATATTAGCATAAAGAGCCCTTGTCAGAAGTGTGGATAAAGAGAATCCTTGACTATAGAACAAGTGTCTTTTTAATGAGAAAGGACTATCTCCAAGTGTGACAGGGCAGCACCATCTTAGCTACTCCTGTTTTAGGGGTAGGAGAGTTTTGTCAAATTAATCAACACAGTTCATCATACTGTCCGGTAGGTAAGCTTTGTGGATGAAACAAAGAAAATTTGTGTGTTTAGTTTTAATAGCTCACATCTGAGGAAAGGGTAGGAATTAGTAAGCTACTCTTTTAGTAAGGTATTCAATTCAGAATCATTTATGGGAAAGATAGTATTTAACACTTTTGGAGCTGTTTTCCTAAAAATTTAGTCTATTTGGGGAAAAAGTTTGTTTTGAGGACTGGTAGCTTATTTAGATTTGATTTTTATGTTTTCTTAAGTGTAAAAATAATATATGATTGCCATGATAGATTCAGCAGTAGTCGAAAACAACAGCAGTAATCTAAATGGAGAAATTGTCTCCCATCCCCACATGTAGTTTCCTTTTGGTTGTACCATGTTTAACCTAAGATGCTTTTCTTTTTTTAAATTTTTTTTTTTAATAAGAAATAACAATGTGTTAAAATACACATTAGTAGTACATTCAAAATTACTGATACAATCCATATTGTTGTCCTCCTAGTAGTTATACAGAGCACAGGGTGTTGACATGATAATCTTTCTAATCATTTTTGGTACAAAAAAGTTCTTCTCATTGAACAAAGAGAAAGTAGTTGTTTACGTAGTCCAGTATTCCATAATCGCAATGGATTATTGACAGAACTGTCAATGTTAGAAGCTATTGATTTAAGCCTTTTACAGATCAGCACACTAATCTAGCTTTACATTTTATGCCTCCTATTTAACTTTTTGGCTGGATGGTTAAGGGCAAGTTAAAGCAAGACCTGTATAGCAAAACATGGAACTTTTGTATCTCCCAAAGTCAGTCAAATCCCATCAGGATTTTCTTTGAAATCATGTACAGTACTTTATAGAACTGTTGTCATTGTCACCCGTCTCAGTGAGTCACAGCCATTGTTTGATCAGTTTGCTCCCTGTGAAAGCCTGAGAGAATGTTTTCTCGCTAGGTGACTCTCCTTAGTCACACTATACATTGTCAATTCCTTTCCTCTGTGGTCCCATAATCTCCTTGAACAGAAAATTGGGGAAACCACTGAGATATAGGATATTATAGCACAGGTTCTCTTATGTCCTGAGTACTCACTGACCTTGAAGGACTAAGGCCAAAATATTGATAGTCCTTGTAGCATTTCTTCTCTAATTTTTGGTCTGTAAACTTAGATTCTTTACCCTCCAGAACAAAAGTTTAATGATACTATTACTCTATAACGTAGGTACTTAAGCTTAGCATTACTGTCTTTCTCAGTGTCAAACATCTTAGACTTAACTTGGAATTCGTATTGTCTATCAATGATTGATAGTCTAATAAATCTCTATAGAATGTGATAAAAGCAGTTACACATTTTTACACAGGAATTTAGAAATCTAAGCATATACAAATTTGTAGCCTGTCACTTCTTCCGTAGTTTTCTTCCTCTGTTACTCATTTAATAACCATTTTTGTTTTCTTGTAAATGAACCATTTACTTCAGAGAGCGTATAGCAGTACCAGAAATTACATTAGAAGCAGCACACATCTAAAAGACCAGAATGGCAGGCATTCCATGCATAGTTTTAGTGTTACACATTGCTATCCTCAGTGTGATAAAACTTTTGGACGTTCTTAGGACCGTTACCTAATTCATCCTGTGCATGGTTTTGCTCCTGCCATGTTTCCTATGTTTTCTGTTTGCAGGAACTTCGTTGTTTAACCTTTAATTCCTTGATTTCCATTCAGCTGTGTTAGTCTTCTAGGCTCTTACACTAGAGAGACTATAAGATATTTACACATGTAGGTCTGATGTATTTCACTTACAAGTATATCTTCAAGATATATCCACGTATATATCAAGTCTTCTAGTTCATCATTCTTTATAGCTGAGTAATACTCCATTGTATAAAAATACTACACCCTTTTTAACCATTCTTCAGATAATGGACATTTTGGTTGTTTCCAAGATTTGGCTATCACAAATTGTGCTGCTATGAACATAGGTGCACAGATATCACTATGGTATGATGTTTTCAGTTCTTCTGGGAAAATTCCCAGTAGGGGGAGAGCTGGAGTAAATGGGATTTCCAGTTCTCTTTTTATAAGGAGTCTCCACACTGCTCTTCATAATGGTTGCACCAGTCCACATTCCCACCAGCAGTGGAGAAGTGTTCCTTTTTCCCAATAGCCTCTCCAATATTTGTTATTGGTTGATTTTTTTTTTTTTTTTTTTTTTTTTTTTTTTTTTTTTTTTTTTTTTTTTTTTTTTTTTTTTTTTTTTTTTTTTTTTTTATGATAGCCATTCTTCCTGGAGTGAGATGCTATCTAAGTGTTGTTTTAATTTGCATTTCACAAGTGTCTAGTGATGTGGAACATTTCTTCATGTATTTATAGGCTTGTTAAATTTCTTTCTCTGAGAAATGTGTATTCATTTCAGATGTTCATTTCTGGGCTAGGTCTTTGAATTTTGGGACTCTAATGTTTTTTAATTCTTTAAAAATCCTAGATGGAAGCCCTTGTCTGAATACTTACTAGTTAAATTATTTTTGAAATTTGTGGGTTGTCTTTTCACTCTGTTGGTAATTTCTTTTTATGTGCAAATCTTCTCAGCCAGAGGAGGTTGCAGTTGTTGATTTTTTTAAGTATTAAACTGACATTTTGATTTTTGTCCATGAACTCTTTGCCAACCCTGATGTCTTCTAGATTTCCTTCTATGTTCTCCTCTAGGAGATTTAGTGTTTCTGTTTTCATATTTAGATCTTTCCTCCATTTTGACTTTAGTTTAATGCGTGGTGATAGACCTGGGTCAAGTTTTAGTTTTTGGCATGTGGAAAGCCAGTTTTTCCAGCATCATTTGTTAAAGAGGATATCTTTCTTCCAGTAAACATGGCCCCTTTGTCAAAAATATGGTGTCTGAGTGTGTTTGTACTTGCTTCTGCATCTTCTAATGTATTCCATTGATCCTTAGGTCTACGTTTTTTGCCAATCCATGCTGATTTTATCACGCTAGCTCCATAGTGTAACTTTAGGTCAGGAATTGTAATACCTCCTGCTTTATCTTTGTTGCCCAGGATTGTCTTTGCAATTGTAGGTCTCTTCTGGTTCCAGATACATTTTAGGAATTATTTCTCCAGGCCTGTGAGGTATGTTGATGATATTTTGATAGGGAATGCATTAAATCTGAATAACAATTTAAAGAATATGGCCATCTTTATTGGTTCTACCTATCCTGGAGTAGGTAATATTTTTTGATTTTCTCATATCCTCTAGGACAGTGGATCTCAACCTTTCTAATGCTGTGACCCCTCACCAAAATGTTGCAGTGATCCCATACTAAAAAAATATTTTGGTGGATACATCAGAACTGTAATTTTGGTACAGTTATGATATCTGATGGCTTTAAGCAATCTCTGTGTTTGGTTTTTCGACCCCTGTGTTTTGGTCGTTTGACCCCTGCCGGGGTCACGACCCACAGGTTGAGAACCCCTGCTCTAGGATCTCTTTTTTTTTTTTTTTTACAGTACTGTGGTTTTCATTAAACAGATCTTTTACTTCTTTAGTAACGTTAATTCCTAAGTGTTTGATTTGGTGGGGGGAGGGTGCCATAGTAAAAGGTATTGTTTCTCTAATTTCTTTCTCAGTGTGTTTATCTGTGTAGAGCAATGGTATTGACTTTTGTGTGTTTACATTGTATCCTGCTATGCTACTGAGTTTGTGTATTAATTCTAGTAGCTACTTGGTGGAGCTTTTTGGTTCTTCCAAGTAGATTATCGTGTCATCTGCAAATAATGATAGTTTAACTTCTTTACTTATTCTTATTCCTTTTATTTCTCTCTCCTGTCTAATGTCTATAGCTAATTATTGCCGAACTATATTGAATCAGGGTGGCAGTGGAGGACAACCTTTTCTTGTACCAGATCTGAGAGTAAAAGACTTCAGCTTTTCCCCATTTAGAATTATGTTAGCCATTGGATTGTCTTAGATGGCTCTTATCAGATGGAGGTAGATGCTCTCTATTCCAATTTTCTGTTGTACTTCAAACATGAGTGACTGTTGGATTTTATCAAAAGTCTTTTCTGTAGCAATTGAGATGATCATCATGACTCTATTGATACAGTGTATTACATTTATAGATTTGTGAATATTAAACCATCCTTGCATCTCTGGGATGTATCCTACCTGATCATGGTGTATAGTGTTCTAGATGATTTGCTGTATTCTATTGATGAGGATTTTATTGAGCATTTTTGTGTCTATGTTCTTGAGAAAAATTGCCTTGTAGTTCTCTTTTTTAGTTGATCTCACTCTGGTTTTGATATCAGTGTAATATTTGCCTCTAGGAATGATTTTGGGAGGATGGTTTCCTTTTCAATTTCACTGAACAGTTTGAGGAGTATTGGGATTATGTCTTCTGTAAATTTCTTATAGAATTCAGCTGTGAATAAACTAGGAGCAAGACTTTTCTTTGTTGGTACACTTTTTATTACATTTTGTATTTCATTGGCTATTATTGGATTATTGAGAGTTCTTATATCTTCTTGATTCAGTTTTGGTAGTGTGTACCTTTCTAGGAATCTGTCCATTTCATTGTGTCTTTATTTCTGCTCGTGTAAAAATTCTCAAAGTAGCAATTAATGATTCTCTGGGGGCCTGGCAGGATGGCTCAGTGGTCTAAAGTGCATGCTTAGGAAAGCTAGGGCGGCTGCAGGGACCGCGGTTCGATCCCCAGCACCACATGCTGAACCAGCCCTGCTCTGAGGACAGGCTGAGCCGGCCATAAAAATAAATAAACAAACAAACAAAAGTTCTGAAAGAAGAAAAAAATAAAATAAAATAGGATAATTCTTTAAAAAAAAAAAAAAAAAAAAAAGGTCCTCTGAACCTCTGCTGAGTCTGTAATTTCACTCTTTTCCTTCCTGCTGCTTGAATTTAAGTCCTTTCTTTCCTCTTTTACATGAGCTTAACTAGGACCTTATCAATTTTATTTTATCTTTCAAAGCACCAGCTTTTTGATTCAGTGATTCTTTGTATTGTTTTCTTTGTCTCAATTCAATTAATTTCCCGTCCATAGTCTTTATAATTTCCTCCCGTCTTTGAGATTTGGGTTTTGTTTGCTCCAGCTTTTCCAGTTGGTTTAGGTGCTGCTTAAGAGTATTTCTGTTTTCTTCACGTGTGAGTTCAGAGCTATAAATTTCCCTCTAAGTACTGGTTTGATTGCATCCCATTCCCTTAGTTTGTTCTTGAATTTTCATTAAATTGTAATCGTTGTTTAATTTTATCTGTATGCCACTGGTTGCTGAGAAGGATGTTGTTTAATTTCCATGTATTTCTGGGGTTCTTGTGATTTTTTTTTTTTTTTTTTTTTTTTTTTTTTTTTTTTTTTTTTTTTTTTTTTTTTTTTTTTTTTTTTTTTTTTTTTTTTTTTTTTTTTTTTTTTTTTTTTTTTTTTTTTTTTTTTTTTTTTTTTGTCATTTATTTGCGGTCTCATTGCATTGTGGTTAGATAATATGCATGGAATAATTTATGTTTTCATGCATATACTTAAGCATGACCTATGTACTACCATGTAATCTATTTTTTAAAATGTCCCGTGTGCATCTGAAAACTGTATATTCGAAAGTGATTGGATGGAACATTTTGTGTATGTCCACTAAGTCCAGTTGTTCCAAGATCTGGTTCAGTTCTGCTGATCTTTTGTCTGCTTGATTTATCCTTTTGGGATAAAGGCATATTAGGGTCTCCTGTTGAGATTGTGGTATTGGATATTAGATTTTTGATATTGATTGAGATTTGTGTTATATAACTTGGTCCTTCCCTGTTGTGTGCATATATATTTATGAGTGTTATCTCTTTATCTTGAGTTTTTGCCCTAACCAGTGTGTAGTGGACTTCTTTATTTCATTTTATCAATGTTGGTTTCAAGTTTAGACTTCAAACAGGATGGATATCACTCTTTTTTCTTTTCTTTTTCTTTTTTCTTTTGAGGTGCTCAGGAATGTAGTGTTGTTTTCCATCCTTTAATTTTTAGCCTGTGAGTTTCTTTGTCAGTTAAGTGTGTTTTTTGTATACAGCATATTGTTAGATTTTGGCTCCTTATCCACTCTGCCAATCTATTTCTTTTAATTGGAGAATCGAGTCCATTTACATTGATGGTTATAATTGAAGTGTATTGACTTACGATTGAAATGTCTTTCACTTACTACTGTTTACTCCTTTTTCTCCTGTTTAATTGGTTGCCCTGTTTGGTGTGTTCTTTCTGCTCTCATTTGTAGAGCTTGGGTCATTTTGGCCCTTCTCCAAAATATTTTTAATAGTCTGTGTGGGATTGGCTTTGACATCATAAAATTCTTTAGTAGTTCTTTGTCGTGGAAGTATTTCACTTCCCCTTCATACTTGAGAGTTTTGTGGGGAATAGCAGTCTGGGCTGGAATTTGTTTTCATGGAAGACTTGAAGCACTCTGCTCCGTGCTCTTGTAGACTTCATGATTTGTGAAGAGAAATCTGCTATTATACTGTTGGGCTTTCCTTTAAATGTGATGTTTCTTTTCTGTAGTGGCTCTTAGGATATTATTCTTCTACTGGATTTCTGAGATCTTGACTATGATATATCTGGATGTATTTTTAGTTGGGTTCATGTTACTTGGATTTCTGTATGCTTCAGTTACTGAATGTCCAATTGTTTTCTCATATTTGGCAAGTTTTCTGCTATTCTGCCCATTTTCTTTTTTATATCATTTGTATTGACTCCTATTGTATTGATTCCTATTGTATTGATTCCTATTAATCTCACATTGTTCATTTTTGCATCATGTTGCAGATGTTGAATTATGTTTTCCTGCATCCTGGTTGTTTTTAAGAGATCCTTTCTTACCTTTTCACTGCCCATGACTGTGTCTTCAAATTCTAAAACTGTATCTTCACTGTTGTTCATTTATATGGTGTTGCCAGCTTGTGATTGAGATTTTATTTTCTTGTGTATTTCTTTGATACTGTTTAATGCGATCTGTTTATTCATATATTGCTCATTCAGGTCTTATATCATTTTTCTGTTCTCTTCTAATTTTTTTTTATCATTTTCTTCTTTAAAGGCATTTATTAATTCTTTCGTTATCCTTTCTTTTTCTACTTCAGAGGCTGTTTCTGTTCTCATTTCCTCTCCGATTTTCGGCAGTTCTTTTATTTCAGATGCTATTAATTTATAGATAACTTTTTTTACTTCAGAGATTACTTCTGATCTGATTCCCTTTATGCTTTTCTGCAGCTGTTTTTTATTTGAGGCTCTGGTAATTCAAAGATTTCTTTTTTAACTTTGGAGGTTATCTCTCATCTGAGTTCTTCCATATGTTTCTGCATTTGTTTGTTTACTTCAGATCCTATTAATTCAGAGATTTCATCTGCATGATTCCCATTTTGTTCTATAGTAGTATCTGCTGTATTTGTTCCATGTGGGCTTAGGACCTGAGATTGCATTTTGCTCCTCATGTGTATCATTCTCTATAGTAGTGATCTTCGATGCAGAACTGTGTGCCTGCATGTTGGTTGGCCAGTCTGGGCTGCTCGGGGGTCAGGGTAGGGGGTCTCACTCTCACAGCGGGCCTGGCTGCTGGATAGGGTGTGCTGTTGGTGGGCTGAGGTAGATTGCTCTGGCTCTGTGTCTTAGTTACTCTTCTCTCATTACTGAGACAAATATGCAACAACCAAAAATGAATTAAGGAAAGATTTATTTAGCTCACAGTTACTGGAAGTTTCACTTCATACTTGGCCAGCTCCAAGGCAGACTGGCACATGGCAGAGGGCACAAAGCAGCAGCTCATGGCAGTGGAAGAGCAAAAAAATTGGTGACAGAGGCCACCAACCAGCCAGGGCAACAGAGCAACAGATCTCTAAGATATATTTCATTATGTCACAATTTAACATCTCTGAAATATGCTCTCTTTTTTTCTTTCTTTTTTTTTTGATACTGTGTTTTACTATACAGTACAGGCTGGCTTTGAACCCATTATGTAGCCCAGGCTGGCCTCAAACTTGTGGCAGTCCTCCTGTCTCAGCCTACTCAGTGCTGGGATGACAAGTATGCACCACCACACCTGGCAAAATTTTATTGTTTATTGATACAGTTTGGAGATACATAATGATCATGTTTATCATAGGATATTTGTACCCATGCATGATGTATCTTAATTTCTTTTTTTCACCGTTCTCCTTTCCTCTCTTCAACCCCGCTTCCCTTATTTACAAAGCTTTGTTTCCATTTTACCTTTTTATCATTTCTTTTTTTTGTTTTTCCTTACTTCCTTTCACCCTATTTCTTCTTTAGTTCTCTTATTTTGAACCATTTCTTCCCGTTTCACAGTATCTATTATGCACTTTGGTCCTTATTTACTATTTCAGTTTCTCACAGCAGAGAAACCATTTATACATGTGTGACTGATTTGTTTTACTTGAGAGCATGGTTTCAAGGTGCTTCTATTTACCTAGAAGTGTCTAGTTTATCTTTCTATATGGGTGAATAGTAGTCCATTGTATTTAAAACCCATGGGTTCTTTAATCCATTCCTTCGTTGATGAGCATGTGAGTTGTTTCCAAGTTTAGCAATTACAAACTGTGCTGCTATAAATATGTCCCTTTCCCTACAGCCTTTCCAACATTTGTTCTTGTTGACTTCTTGATGTAGCCATTCATTCTGGAATGTAAAGCTCTTTGTCATAGAATTACCTTATTTCTTCATTAATTCTGAAATAGTCTGGATTGGAGTTTATTTTCTTTCAGGTCTTAGAGTACTTAAGTTCCAGTCTCCTTGACTTGAGTGTTTGTACTGAGAAGTATGCTATGATTATGATGGGTTTTCCTTTATAGGCAATTTTTTTTCAGTAAAGCTTTTATTTTATTTGAAAGGGAAAGGTTTATTCTTTTCCTCTTCCTCCTCCTCTTCCTCTTCCTCTTCCTCTTCCTTCTCCACCTTCTATATTCTTTGTGCTGACTCCTGCTTTTTCATTTACTCCAATAGATCTTACTGTATTTCTTTGCATCATCTTATAGCCATTGGGTTGATTGTTCATCATCTTTTGTTTTTTTTTAAAGACCTTGCTGTTCATGTTCATTAGCTAAGATCTTGTCTTCTAGAGCTGAAATTCTATCTTCAGTTTTATTTATGAATTTTTGCAAACTTTTGATGAAAATTTCAATTTCTTCAGTCTCTGTTTAAATCTGTTTCATGGATCATTGTCTTATACTCCTATGGTTTTTATTTTTTTAATCTATGTCTACTCTAGATTTGCAGAGTAAGCCCTTCATTGTAGTCATAATCTCCCTCTTTCTATCTCAGAGATTATTTCTGATTTGACTTGCTCTATAGTTCCGTGTACCTATTTTTGAACTTCTGCTTTCATTGTCCCTGGGACATGTCCCGGGTAGGCTGGAAGTCCGGTGTTGCATTTTTGTTTCAACATCGTGTTCTTTTCTATTTTTAAAAATTTTATTTGGTTTTCTATGCTGATGCCTATAAATTTCTCATAGTGTGTACTTTTATCGCTACTATTGTGGCCTCTGTAGGAAATGTCTGTTCTTTAGAGGCAACTGCTAGGAATAGCTGGTCTTTGGTTTTGGTGGCAGTCCCAAGATCTTACCTTCCCAATTTGTTAAGGATGAGATGTTGCTATCTGTTCAATTTAGTGCCCAGTTCTTTGGTACAGGACTATGGTGATGGTTATAAGTCTAGACCATTGGTGTCATCATACAAAAAATGGATTTCAACATGAATGACCTGGTTACTAGTACACTTAGCATCAAGCACAGCCTAGCAACTGATAAAACTTGTAACTATTAATGTGGTTCCTTAAACCATAGGAAGAAGTCCTGCAGTTACATAAGAACATCTGATATATACTAGAGATTGGTAAGCCATGAGTTTCTCCTTGAGAGGATAAATATTATCCTGTTTAGCTGTTTTTTAAGAGAGAGATGGGACAGAGCAGACAGAAGTGAATGAAGAGAAATGTAATAGAAGCAAGGTTGTAAGGGAAAGGATAATCACCAGTGTTTTGGGAAATTGGAGGAGAGGGAAGAAGAGAAAGAATGAAAGAGGAAGCAAAAGCATGTTGAAGTGAGTCAGAAAGAGACTGTTCACTCGTATGAAAGTATACTAAAATCAAGAGTGATAGTTGAAGGAATAGAAAAAGAAGTTGAATAGAAGAAAAAAAATCAAGATGAGAAAAACACATTCAGAAAAACCCACACCAGTGAGTCTGAAAAAACCATTCAAACAACCAAAGAGAAAGAAAGAAGGAAAATTTCCCCAGCATCCACAGTTCTGTGGTAGTGTCTAAATCAATTCCCAGAAGTGTTCTGTGGGACCTCACTAAGTTCACAGTAGCATTTGGACTGGGTGATCCTGGCCTTTGGGTGTGGAAGCTGGGACTGCCCTTTGGCTGACAGTGTTTGGTATGCTTATTTCTCCTGTGGTTGACTTTATGGTGCTCTCCCAGTTGCTGTGGCGTCCCTCAGTGCGGAGAGCCTGGGCTTGATCCCTGACCCATGGAGCAGCTCCAGTTGCTCCTGGACTGCACAGTCTCCTGTACTTCACACCACTAGCATTTCCTGGGAGTCTCAGATGGGGAAGTACCCTTGTCCTCCTGCAGGCCAAGACTGCTTGGCTGCTTGCCTGCTTGTGTTGGTGGGATAAGGTGGCCACTAGAGCACAGTCTGGGGTGGCCCCAGCTCCTACCTCTCAGCAGATTTTCTCCTAGCCTGCTGCCAGCTGCTGGCAGTCCAGTGTGTCTGGATGGCTCTTTCCTTATTCTATTCTGGAATTTTGGCAGTGATGTGACCTTGGTCTGTTCTGCTGCTGGGGTTCACCCGGATTCCATTAAAATAAAATGTTGGCTCCTCCCACCCACTTCTGTTCTGTGTGTCTGTGTGCTGAAGTACAAGGACAGTTTACATCATTCACCAACTGCTGGCTCTTCAGAGCCCCTCAGGAAACAGAGTTCTGCTCTGCTGGCCCTGCTCCACTGGGGCCTGCTAAGCCTGTTCTGCTGAGCTGTTTTTGTTTATTTGAGGCAAGGTCTCTGTAATTCAATGCTGACCTTGAACTTGCAGTGATCCTCCTGCCCCAGCCTCTCAATTGCTGATATTACATGTAACACCATGCCCGTCTAGGGGCTTATTTTTAACTTTGCTTTAGCTAGGTAGCATTCTTGATAGAGGTGTCATTACTCCCATGGGAAATTTGCCATTGTTCATTTAGTAACTTCTTTTGTTTTTGGAGGAAATATGTTCCAGGTGTTGTTCAGGTTGGCCTTGAATGCCTGGACTCAAGTGACCCTCCTGCCTCAGCCCTGGGGATTACAACAGACATGCAATCGCATGCATGGCTTCACATTGTCTTTAATTACTGTGCTTGCCTTCTTGATATAATATTTGGGTTGAGTTTAATTGCTTTTATAATCATGTTGAAAACGATTTAGTGCACTATGTGATTTTTGCATTAAAACAAAATTGTACACAGAGAACACAAACATGAAAAGAGGGTAGAAATTTAACAGGAGTAAATCAGATACTCATTGTTGTAAGGATTACTATAGTTCTTTTCTATGTAAAGCAAAATAAAAAATTGATATAATCAAGGAGAGAACCTGCTCTCTGAATAAACAAAATACTGATGTATTTTATCTCACAAATGTGCACAAAAGCTTGCTTTGTTATAAGCCAGGCAGTACAGTTGAGGGCAGGAGAAATTGCCACATCCTGCTAATTGGTTGTTGACAAATTTAAATACCAAGGGGAACTGTTATTAAAGTATTATGTCATATCTTTTATTCCTTTTTTTTAAATGAGTTTATTGAACATGACTCCCTTTTATATTTTGATTCAATTTTTTTTAACAAGTGTTGAGATAACCACTTGGCTTTTCTGTTTTAATTACATTCTGTGATGTCAAAGTATACTGTATACTTTGGAAAAGCAACTTGCTGTTTTCCTTTAATGAACTTAGAGATATTATTTCAATTACTATATAATCATAAATTTCATTTTAAATAGTTACATTGTCTCTATTGTAGTATACAACATTGAAAAATAGCTGACTTTGATATGTATGATTTCTGGTTTTGCTGTGGAAAACAAGTATAAACAATCATTTTTACATGTGATTTTAACTACTCATAGTAGTGTTTCTATAAGTAAATTCTTAGCAATTTACTTATAATGTATGTTTTCCTTCTTTGATAATGTGAAATAAAATTTAAAAATAATTTATAAATAGATTTGCAGCCAGGTATAATGGCATAGGCCTGTGATTCCAGAAGTCTGAGAGGCTAACACAAGAGGATGTCACATTTGAGTCTAGCCCAGGAAATTTAGCAACTTAGTGAGACCCTGTCTGGATATAAAATATAGGAAAGGATTGGGACCCTCACTCAGTGCAAAGGCCCTGTATTTAGCTGGTCCCAGTTCCCTATTCCCAGTGGGGAAAAGAAGGATTTTCTTGGCTTAGGAATATGAATCATGTGCAGAATTGCATCACTCCGTTAATAGTGGTTGTCATTTTTGATGATTGTTTGATGTATGATTAAAACAAAAAACATTAATGTTAAAACGACTTATTTTAAAGAACGTAAGAAATGGAATACTACTTTAGAAGCTTTCAGACTACTTTAGAAATCTCAGAAACAGTTTCCACAAAAGGCATCTAACATAATGAAAACATGACGTGAAGATGTATGCAGAGGTAAGTTGATTGACTCATTAAATGAAACAAAGCAATAACTTTATTACCAATTCTTTTTCAGGGTTTTTTGATTAATTCAAAACCAGAGAATGCATGTGAACCCATAATGCCTCCACCAGTAAAAGACAACTCATCTGCCACTTTCATCGTGTTAATTAGAAGACTTGATTGTAATTTTGATATAAAGGTACTATCATCTTTTTAAAATTGTTTTAACTCTTGTTTCTGAAAAGATTTAAGATATCATACAGAATTATCCAGATGAAAAAAAAAAAAGGGAATGAGATGGTTAAGGCAAGAGACAGGAACAAGTTTCCTTAAATCTTACAAACATTTGCTGTGTTTGCCCAACACTTAGTTTGAAGATTTTTAAAAAGCCACTACAAAGAAGATACCATTGGTTTTATGATTTTTCCTAAGATTGAAAATGAGCTAGTTGAGAGTAGGATATAAATCATTAGTATGGAGTCTAACAATTTCATGTGTTTGTTGGATATCTTGGTGGAAATTTAGTCTAATCTAGAAATGGAAGTTTCAATTCTCAGTTTTATTTTAATGCTTTAACCCATTGAATCCCAGTCTAATCCATACCTGTATCTATACTGACATTAAGTTCTCTCTTTTGTGATATTTATTTTGTCTCTGTATCAAATTTGTCTTTATGCAGTGGGTTAAGCTGTCATTTCAAGTAGTAAAATAAAGTTTACCAAGCTAGGTGTGGTGATGCATGCCTGTAATTCCAGAGCTCAGGAGCTGAGGCAAGAGGCTTATCATGAGGTCATCAAAGTCAAGCTGCCTCATGAGCTCAAGGTCAGCATTGAACTACATAGTGAGAACCCATCACAAAATAGTAACAAAAAGGTTAATTACTCTCACCATCATAAATAGGACAATTTCTTAGGCCAGTTGCATCAAGTAGGATTTGAGGGCTGGCAGGATGGCTCAGTGGTCTAAAGCGCCTGCTGAGGAAAGCTTGGGCAACTGCAGGGACCGCGGTTCGATCCCCGGCACCACATGCTGCACCAGCCCTGGGCAGGCTCAGGGCAGGCTGAGCTGGCCATAAAAATAAATAAATAAATAAACGAAAGTTCTGAAACAAGAAAAAAAATAAAAAATTAAAAATTAAAAAAAAGTAGGATTTGAATAAAGAAAAATCAAATGATAAATGATTGGCAGATCAGGCATGTCCCAGACGCAGAGCTGATTCTGAAACCTCTGCTGAATAGTACACTAACATGTCAAATAGCATTTATAGAAAAAGGCAAGTAAGGGACAGGAAAGAATTTCATTGGATCTAATTAGTTAACTGGACAGTTGAATATAGCTTAGTTAATGAGATACAAGGCTTTATCCCACTGTTACAAGCTTAGTGCTGTGATTGTACTGCATATTAGTTGGTCTTTTGGGTCCAGTAGAAGAGCTTAATTGAAATCAGTGGCCTCTTATAATTTTATTTGACTTTGTTTATTACCAGTGCTACTCTAAAGGGTATGGTTTTTACTTATCTGCTTTGAGATTGGTTTTCACAGAAGAGCCATACCAAGTCCTGTATAGAACACCTTTTATGTTCCTTTTTGCAGACTACCTTAGGGCTGGGTGTCATATAGTATCTTGCACATACCTGACAGAGTAGTCATGAGATATTATGCCATATACTTTCCACAGCTCGATCATAGTTGATTTCTCTGTTGAGTAGTTGATTTCTTTCTGTTGCCCTCATTCTTGCTGTGCATAAATTTGTTACTTTTATTACATTGAGTGAATAACATATCCACAATAATCTTGTTTAAAAATAGTGAATTTTAAAGAGTTTGAAAATATATAACATTGTAAATGATAACAATCTTGTATAAGAGCTTCAGATCTAGTCTCTCAATAACCTCTGATGGGAAATAGAGTTTGAAATAAAATCTCTTTAATATTTCCTGCTCCTGCCGGGCGTGGTGGCACATGCCTGTAATCCCAGCAGTTGGGAGGCTGAGGCAGGAGGATTGGTGCGAGTTCAAGACTGGCCTGGGCTACAGAAATGAGCTCAAAGCCAGCCTGAACTGCATAGCAAGACCATCTCAAAAGGACGAAAAAGAAAAAAAAAAAAAAAAGAAAGAAAGATTTCCTGCTCCTTGTAATCACTGCACTCAGGAGGCCGAAGCAGAAGAATTGCTATGAATTCAAGGCCAGCCTGGGCTATATAGTGTCAAAACAAAACAAAGAAATAGATTTCCTTCTCTTTAGAGTTGTGTATATATTTTGAATTAAACTATAATGTCTGAACCAGATTGCCAGAGAGATAGTTCAGGGGCATAAGTGCCTGCCTGGCAAGCACATGGTCCTGAGTTCAATTACAGATTGTTTGCAACAAAATGAAATATTATTATCACATTTCCTTAATTTCTTGCTGCTTCGAAATGAAAAATAACCTAATTCTCTTGATTTGTTTCTCTATTCTGTATAATTTCTGATTCAGCATAGTAGACTCCCTGCGTTCCAGTCCATCTTTATGACTTATTAGCCTAGTGACCTTGGATGAACTATGTTACTTCTGTATGTCTCTATCTGTACAATAAGAATTGCAGTGTTCTCTACAGTATATAATTATTGTGAAGTACAAATGAAATAATTGATGAGTAGTATGTGCCAAATAGTACCTGGCACACATGAAGGAGGTAGAAGGTGAGGAGTTAGCTGTTGATGTTTCATGCTTTTTCTCTTTGTAATAAGATAGGATAAAGGTAAAAATGACAAAGATGGTGAACTCAGAAATTAACTTATTGACTGATAGATAGTTCATGCTATGATATAGTAACCCATTATCAGCTGATGTATAAAATTTCTGATTTGGCTTAGTTGTGCCATCGTGTAATACATACAATTATAGTTTTATAAATTTGTAACAGTAATTTAATTAATGGATAGTTTTTCAAGATAGGCTGGGTAAAGGGTGTGGTTTTCTTGGTTACTGGAATAACTGGTATCTTATCTCAAGAATATTCTTTTCTAGTGTTGCTTTTGGCTGGTAAGTGCTAGCTTACTTTTCTTTTGAGATAGATACATAGTTTACGTTGGCCTCGAACTCATTATTGAGCCCAGGCTGGCCTTAAACTTGCAACAATCCTCCTGCCTCAGCATCCTGCATACTGTGACCATAATCAATTTAAAAGCTTTGCTTTTTTGAGCTACCTAATTAATTATTCCATACATTTTAATATAAACTATGTCATGGAATTGAATAATTTGCAATTTTTTTGGAGGGGTGGATACTGGGGATTGAACTCAGGACCTGTGCTTGCCAAGCAGGCACTTAAACCACAGAACCATCTCCCCATCCCCAATTTGCAATGTTTATACATTTTTCAGAATTGCAAATAATTGTATCTTTGTAGACAACCCATAGTGCATATATATCTGTAATTTTGTATGTGTACATTAACTTAAGCAAATAGAACATGGCATATTTATTTATTCCTTATGTAGCTCATTAGAATTGAGGGCTGAGTAAAGCTTAGCTCAGCACTAAACACAGTGCTATAATTGATTATAGCTACAGTGTTATTTTTTGTCCTTTCTTCAGTACAAAGCAACAGCCAGGTCATCTCACCCAAACAAGAACTGGCTGCTGCTTTCAATATTTTTCCTGTGAGGGCTGGTGAGATGGTTCAGTAGTCTAAAGAGTCTGCTTAGGAAAGGCCGAGCTGGCCATTAAAAAAAAAGAAAAAAGAAAATTCCTGGGAAAAAGGTAGTCCTTACACTGCAAACAGTGAAGAAAAAAGAAACAGAGAATGAAAATTAATCAAAATATTTCAGATAATTAATAGTGCTGCTTTTTTTAAATTTACTTTTTGTTTTACTTTAAATTTTTGTGGAAGGTAAATATACCTGGAACTTAAGAAAACTGATTTTTCTTACTTCTTCGTTAAGAATTAGTGATGGAATAAAATTTGCTTGCTTCTATAAAGAAGAAGACAGATTTTCTCAACACAAATACTCAAGTGGCTTGTGACTCAGAGAGAGCATTAGGACAGCAAAAATGCAATTAACAATTCTTGGAGGACAGTGAATTGCCTCCCAGTAAAGATTGCATTGTTAAACTTTTTTACTTTTTGAGAGGAGCATACTTGAACCTTTTAACTTATTTTGCTCTGAAGTGATGTGGCAAAATCAGTCAGCTTTTAGATATGTGAAAAATATTTAGAAGGGCCTCAAGGGAAACTAAATAATCATTTTTAGTAATACTGACAAAAATTGTGTTCTTTGAAAACGTAAGATTTTTAGAGGAAAGGCAAGCCAGCAACACAATGCTATTTTGTTTGTCCTTATACAATGCTGTTTTTTTTTTTTTTTTTTTTTTTTTGCTGTGACAAAAATGTAATTGTTTAGAAATGTTAGTTTTTGGTGAGGGTGAGCATTGGCCTTTTAAAAACATTGTTGGTTCTTTGATAAGGAAATTAAGATTATGTTAAATATTTAGTTAGAAATATGACTGTGAGGCATTACGAGGAAGAGATCTAAGATGAAGTATCTTCTGCATGAAACATTTTCTGATTTCTTCCAACACAGAATTGAGTTATTTCTTTTGTTTGTTATGTGCTTATTTAATTCCATGCTGGTCTCTATAATCTCTGTGACGGGAAAGAAAATGTTATAGATTGTATGCCCTTACTAATAAATATGTGCAGATTGAAGGCTTTTCAATGTGATTTCAATAGACTAGAAATAATGATATCATTAGGGATAATAATATTTTATGCTCATTTAATGTCCTTGTAAGTATTTCTAAATCTATATCTTAGCAATCCTATTTTTCTCTGGATCTAAATATTTCATAAGGATTGAAATAATTTCCACAAACATGTTCTGGATTGTTTTTCTGTGTGAGATTTGGTTTTCTGAAGTAGTCTCTAGTTTCTCCTTTGTAGCCCTATCTTTCATTGTTCCCTCTTAGTCCTCCAGGCATACATTACTGGCATTCTCAGAGCATGTACTTGCTTCCATTTTGGCATACCATCTCAAAGCATTTAATATCATTATCTAATATTTCCTACTATTTCTAAATATTCTCAGTAATTTATAGCCTTTGCTATTAATCTATTTCAGAATTGTGTTTTTAAACGTGTGGTAGGGCTGGAGATGTAGCTTAGTGGCACTGCGTCCTGCCTAGCAAGACCCAGAGTTCCATTCCTGATACCAAAAAAGAAAATAGTAAAAAGAAACACCAAAAAAGTCTCTTTGGAAAAAAAAAGTATGATAAATATGTTCAAGAATTCTCAAAGGATGAAAATTGCGTATGTTGGTGTATGCCTATAATCCCAGAGTGTGGGAGACTGAGACAGGATTGCAACATTGAGTCCAGTTTGGACAATTTACTAATTTAGTGAGGTCTTGTCTCAAAATAGAAAAGGAAGAGAATGAGGCTCCGTTTGAGGGCTCTGGATTTAGTCCTCAGTGCCATATACACATGTGCATGCACATGCTTGTACACACACACACACACACATATACACACACATGCACGTGCACATGCACACCTACACAGAATTCCCAAGTTGGAAACATTTCTACCCATGTAGGGTTCAATCAAGTAGCTTTGTGTGCTAGTTCATTCATTAAGATAATCAGAGTGCATTTTCTGGAGGAAATCTATGGAGGTCCATATAAATGGAAGCTGGAAGCTGGGTACAGTGGGGCACATCAGTGGTGCCAAACCTTTGGGGGACTGAGGAAGGAGGATTGCAAATTTGAGTCCAGCCTGAGCAATATAGTGACTTAGCAAGACCATGTCTTGAAAAAAGAGGGGAAGTTGGGGTTGTAACTCAGTGGAAAAATTATAGATTCAATTGCCAATACCAGGGCAGGGAGGAGGAGTTAAATTGAGCAGTAAAGGAAGTTGCAGTTATCTCGTATTGCTAGAACTGCCAAAACCCAGTGTGTAGCTGGATGGTCAAAGAGGCCAGGCTCCAAAACTACATGATATCCCTGTTATTCCATGTTTTTATTGTTATTTTGACTGGGTATCTTTCTGTGTTCTGAAACATACTATCAAAAAAAAAAAATCCAAAAGTATATGCTGTATGTTCAATTTAAAGAATAAATAGAATATCTGTATATTACTATTTAGCTTGACAGATTTGTACCTTTCTAATATGTAAATACCTCATCACACCCGAGTTGTGATATTGGCGATGAAAGCCAGAACTTGCACTGGGCTATATCCCCAGTACATTTTTAGTTTTTATTTTGAGACAGGGTCTCACTAGTTGCTAAATTGCCTAGATTGGGCTTGAACTTGTGATTTTTCTGCCTCAGCCTCCAAGAGTGCTACCATGCCTGTTCTAATGTATTATTTTAACCAGACTTCACTAGTCATTGTTATCAAATAATTTCTTTAGATTTAGATCTTTCTCCCATGGTACTGGCCCTGCCCCCAGGGCCGTACTGAGATAGCAATTGGGGCTGGGCATGGTGGTGCCTGCCTGTAATCCCAGCTCTTGGGAGGCTGTAAACAAGCAGATCACTACAAGTCCAATCTAGGAGTGAGACCTGAACACTCTCTAGACTCTTCCCTAAAATACAAGAAAGAAAGAAAGAAACAGAGAGAGAGAGAGAGAGAGAGAGAGAGAGAGAGAGAGAGAGAGAGAGAGAGAGAGAGAAATAGATTTAGGTCTTTCAGGTATTTTTACATCTGTAGATCATGTTAAACTATTAGTATGTGATCTTTATAATGAAAGGGCTTTCTACTTAAACTTTTTATTGGTTTTATATGTTTCAAGGTTATGTTACATTTACTATACAGTCATTACAATGATTGCTTATTAAAACTACCCAAGATAGTTGTTAAAACTACCCCAGGTAGTTATTAAAAGTACCTTGTGATGGGAAAGATACTTTGGTGAGGCCAGAGCAAAACCTAGCAGTACTGTGTATTTTGTCTTTCTTTATTGTGGATTCTTTGTTTTGCTCTGTAGTTCTATCTTCTTTCTCCTTTGCTTGATTATAGCTTATAGCCCATGGGTATGTCTTTTCTAAGCTAAACTTCTGAGGAATATTGGTTACTTGGTTTGTTTTTGTTTTGTATTGCTTTTCTCAACCCAGGATTGAACTCAAGCCCTTGCATTTGCCAGGCAAGTGCTTATTCTAACTGAGCTATCTCCCCAGCCTTGTCTTGTTTTGTTTTGAGACAGCATCTCACTATGTAACCCAGGTTGACCTTGAACTCACAGTGAGTGAGTGCCTCAGCCTCCCCAGTGCTGTGACAACAGGTGTGAGCCACCATGCCCAGCCGGGAATATTGTTTACATTTTGTGTAGTTCTGTGTATTGTGCTTTAAGTACAATGTCTAGAGCCGTGAACAGTGAATGGATAGTAGAAATGTGCTACTCAGATCTGTCGCTAGGTGGCACTGAGTAGTAAAGTTCTCATCATTGTTGCTCTATTACAGTTATTTTTCAAGTGCAGTGTGAATCTCTGTCATTGCTGGAATTTCGTAGTAGGCAGACAGCAGGTTGAGAGAGAGATCCTTTTGTGGCACAAAAAGTTCTTCAGAAGCTTCATTTTTCTGTGTGAGTGGGGTGAAATAGAGACTGAATTAGGCTGAGAAGTAATTAGAATTTGATTAGAATATGAATGCTGTCAGTATCCAAAAATACATACAATTTGATCAGAACCTTTATTTTAATATGTACTTTAGGAATCATAGATAACAGACTATTTTATAAATACTTTTAATCTTAATTGCCATTCAAAGAGATGTTCAAATATCTTATGAATAGAGTCACTAATTGTTACTGATAAAGTTCATTACAAAGTATAATTTTTCTCTTTATTTAAAGTACTTTTACGGCCAGAGAAATAGCTCAGCAGCTTAAATACCTGCCTGGCAAGCGCAATATCCTGAGTTTGAACTCTGGTACAAAAACAAAAACAAAAACATTTACTTTTATTTCAGTCTAACTAGGCATTGGAAATAGATGCATGTACAGATTATTCAGATTTTCTTGATGTTACCAGCAAAAAGAACTAGTGTACTTAAATTTAACTTTATTAAATTAATTTTCCTTTATTATTTTGAGTACTATTTAAGTGCCAGGCACAATATTAAATTTCATTGACAATGATCACATTCAATGAGCCATAGCATAACAGCTTTGATTTTATGATGATATGTTGCCTAGTGATTGTTGCAGTGCGTAGAAAGGCATCAATCCCTTTTGTCAGTGCAGACAACCTACAGAGCATTAAGAACTATATGGGTGGGCAAACTCTTCTTTCTTTTTTTTTTTTTGGTCTTTTTGAGACAGTCTCACTGTGCAGTTCAGGATGGCCTTGAGCTCACTTTTGTAGCCCAGGCTGGTCTCAGACTTGCACCAATCCTTCTGCCTCAGCCTCTCAAGTGCTGGCATTACAGGAGTGTGCCACCAGAGCCCAGCTCAAACTTTGTATTGTCTCACTACTATAAGATTCTTAAAAAGTAAACAAGATACAAAATGTATAATAGATCTTGTAAATAGAGAAGAAACTGATCACGGGAAAAGAAAAACTGTGACAGGAAAAAGGGAAAAGGAAGGAAGAGTAAAGAAAAAGTAAATACATAGCCAAGACAGTTGAGATAGTTATACAGCTGGTTTCTCTTGGTTCATGCAGAGGAATGTTTTGTGTTAATAATTTTCAGTGCAGTATTTCATGTCTGTATCTTGTACTCTGAAAAACTGCTGTGACTATAACAATATGCAATGTGTTGATTACTGTTATCCTCCCACTAGCCTCGTTAGGAACTCTATTGTTATTTTTAAAATTTTTTAAAGTAATAAAAATTTTAAAAATTAAAAAAGGAACTATATAGGTTGGTGTCAAACTTTTGACTGTAACCCACAGTTATATATATATATATAATATAACATATTTGTACAACAAATTTTTATGAAGTAGTACTAACTTGTACTATGTATAATACTTCAGTAGATGAATTTTTTTTTAAATTTCACTTGGATTTTACTGCCTAGTAGTGACATGTCATGAGCTGTAGTTTTAGAAGTACTAATATAGGATTGCAGAGATAGCTCAGTAGTCTAAGTTCCAACTTAGGCAAGCACAATGACCTGGGTTCAATCCCTGGCATCACATGCTGTGCCGGCCTCAGAACCCCGGGCATACCAAGCTGGCCACCAAAACAAGGTATAGGTGGCACGTGCCTGTGATTCCAACACTAGGGAGGCTGAAAACAGAAGGATCACTATGAGTCCAAGCTGTGTAGTGAAACCCTGTAGCAAATACATAAAAATTTTTTTTTTTTAAAAGTACTGATTCAGGCAAACATTTTCTTTCTAGCAGTGAAACCTGGTCTGGACATTAGAATATGCTTATATCCAAGCAGTTACAAAAAATATTGCTTTTTGTTATTTTATATTAAATTCTTTCAGTATTTAAAAATTGCTTGCCCATGTATGTAAAATTTGATTTTAATGTTTTTCTTTTTTTTTTTTAAGATTTAAAAAAAAATTTTTCTTAGACCTCATTTATTTGTTTGTGTTATGGCCTGCCTAGCCCGCCCTGGGGCAGGGTACGCAGCATGTGGTGCCAGGGATCGAGGAGTGGTCGCAGCGCTGCCGTAACTTTCCTCCTTAGGCACTTTAGACCACTGAGCCATCTCGCTGGCTGAATAATTTGATTTTAAAATTACATCATGAAGTCTTTAGTTTCCTGGCTTCTGTTTTTTTTTTTTTTTTTGGTGTTTTTAAAACAAGTAAGTATGGTTTTTATACAGCACAGACAATTTTGTCAGCCCTACTGATACTTTTTCTAGTGAAATAAATTTACTGTTTCCCTAAGCCTAAGTAAATGTGTGGTAATTATATGCCATTTTTCAAAAGGTCACCTCTTACCTCTTACTTCAGATAAGGGAATCTTATAAGAAGGGAACCTTCATAACAAACATCACAATACATCAGCTTTAAAATACATGTTTCTCAGGGTTTTTTTTTAAGGTTTTATTTTCTTTTTCATTAAAAATAATTCTGATTAGGTTTAGTCCTTTGTATCTGTACTGCAGAAAAGCAGGCTACAGTAACTGTATTTTACCAGTTGTTAAGCCTGGGGAGAAAAAGGAAGTAATATGTGGCACTTCACATTAAAGACAGAAAAGCAGTTGCAGTCTGTTAAAATGTTCGTGGTGCCCCTTGAGTGTTTGCAGAAGGTCATTTCGTGTTTCGTGCCCTTTGCTTGAGGAAGATGGTAAAATGCAAAATATATCAGGAATGTTTTTAATCCACAATGACTAAAATAAGCTATTAGATATAAAAGCATATAATAAGGAAATTTTTTGTGGCTTACATCTTTCTAATAGGCCTGGATAAACATTTAAGTTAGTTGCAGGTTAGTTTAAACATCTGTTTATGTGAGAGATATTTTCCTAGGATTGACATATATATATAGATGAGCAAAATTGTTTCTTAAGGAGTGTAAAGTCTGACATTAAGAATGCTTAAAATATAGAATCAGTAGTTTTCTCATATTTAATGTTTTACCAAAAATTAAAAATAAAAAACAATTTTTTATTCATTTTAATTAAGTTTTCATTACTTTTAAAGTATGAACTTTATGTTTTTCCACTGTGGCTGCCTTTTAGTGTTCAGTTCAGTTCAACAGAATTTTCTCTTTTTGAGAACATTGTGAAATGAATTTATATTATTTCATTCATGGACCATGTTCATAAATGAAAATTGAAACCATGCTCCTAATTGAAAATTATTCTACTTAAAGTTAATTATGTGAAAATGTATCAAGTTGTCAAAAGTACCTGCTTGGATATTTAAAAAAATAATTCCTTCAAGACAAAAGATTACAGTTTAATTTATGACAAGGATGAAAACATAGGTATCCTACTAAAACTAATTCATTGTTTTTTGTTTTAAGTTATTTTAAAATTCTGTATTTTATGTGTATATTACAACAATATTCTTTTACATGTCCAATCATTGTTACTAAGGAAATTTAATATTGATAAATATTTTTGTTTGTTTGTTTTTTGAAATGGTCTTGCTGTGTGATCCAGGCACATTTTGAACTCACTATGTAGCCTAGCCTAATCTCAAACTCACAGTGGTCCTCCTGCTGTTGCCTCCCAAGCACACATGTGCCACCATGACCATCTTTCTTTTCTTTTTTCTTTTTTTTTTTTAATGTATCTAGAACAGGGCCTACAGGGTCTTACAACAAAGATTGGACTTGTAGTGATCCTTCTGTTTTTCAGCCTCCCACACACTGGGATTGTAGGTGCATATCACCATGCCCAGTCTCAGTTGCTATTGCAGTGTGCCCCGGAGTTGATAAATACATATAATGATTTTAGCAAATTTAAAATTTGCTAAATGTGTCTAAATTATCCCTTCCTTACAGATGTTTTTAAGCCATTTCAGTATTCACTCATAGAATACATAGTTTAGTAGTCTTACCTCTTTTAATCTATATTAGCTCTTGATCTTTTCTCATATACTTTGTTTCTATATATTTCTATTTTTTTATCTTCAGACTAACTAATGTTTTTCTTTTATTATCATGTCTTTTAAGACATAAGACAATAAGACACTTATTGTGTCTTTTAAGCTTATCCAGTAAATTTTTTATATTGCAATAGTTTTTCTCCAGAACTTTCATTTGGATTTTGAAAATATGCTCATGTATGTTTATCTCTCATTTCTCTGAGCATTAGTGTTTGCAATTTCATTCAATTCTTAAGCCTTCTTTATAATTTGATATATTGATATATTGTGATTACAAATTATACCTTATAATGCCTGATTGAAAGTCTTTGTCTGCAATTTAAAGAACTCTTCATTTTGCTTTTGGCTGACAAGCTGAGTATCTTTTGAAGCTAATTATAAAAGTTGTAGGTATGTCCCCAACTTCCCCTTTTTTGAGACATGGTCTTGCTAAGTCACAATTTTACTCAGGCTCAGCTCAAACTTGCAGTTATCCCACCTCAGTCTCCCAGAGTGCTCCAGCCCATTCAGCTTACAGCTTCTGTACATGTGGCCTCTATAGTCAGAGGACTGTCCTTTCGCTACTCTCCAGATAATGTGTGATCCTTTTTGTGTGTCCTCTGAATGCTGTGTATGTCAAAATTTGTTTTCTCTTTTTGGCCAGTGAAGACTAACTTTTCTTACTGAGTTCTAGGAGTTGTTGTTCTTATACACCCCAATAATATTGTTCTTTATTCATAGAGATAATTTTACTTTTCAACCTGGATATCTTTTATTTCATTTTCTTGCCTAATTTTCCTAGCTATAACCTTCTGCAAAATATTGAGTAGGAATGTGAGATTGAACTCCTTGCCTTTTTGATTCTTTTGAGATAGGGTTTCACTGTGTAGTTCAGATTGGCCTTCAACTCACAGTATAGCCTAGGCTAGCCTGAAACTCACAGCAGTCCTCTTGCCTCCGCCTTCTGTGTACTGGGATTACATGTGTGTGTTACCATGTCTGACTTTAATTTTAAATAAATAGTATTTATTCTTTTACTGTCAAGTATGGTATTAGTTGGGAGTGCTTTGCGTAGATGATATTTGTTATGTTTCCAGGTTGCTTTAAAAAAAAATTAAAGGATAAAAAATTTTTTTTCTTTTATTTATTTATTTATTTATTTATTTATTTATTTACTTATTTACTTATTCTCTCTCTTTTTTTGGGTGTGTGTGTGTGTGTGTGTGTATGTGTGTGTGTGTGTGTGTGTGTGTGTGGTACTGGGGATTGCTGGGCTTGCCAGACAAGTGTTTATTCTACTGAGCTATTTCCCTGGCCCCCATCAAAGGATATTGATTTCTCGGGTGAACAACACTTTGTGTTATTTTATTTTATTTACTTTATTTTGTTTTGTTTTAATTTATGGTATTGGAGATCAAACCCTTTAAGCTATATGCCCAGCCCCTTTTTTGTTTTTTATTTTGGGGCGAGTTCTCATTAAGTTGCCCAGGCAGGACTCAGAGTGCAGTGCTCCTGCTTTCCCTTCCCTCAGGGTGGGGATCACAGGTGTGTGCTACCACACTCAGCTGTCCTGTAAGCTTTGAAGTTTTACTTTTGTCTTCCTTTCAAGGTATTTAAATTTTCTCTTTGTGCTTTCTTTTGAATCATTGGCTATTTAGTAGTGTATTGCTTAATTTTAGCATATTTGTGAATGTCTCAATGATGTTGATTTAAGTTTGATTCCATTATACTTGAAAAATATACTTGGGGTCCCGGTGGGATGGCTCAGTGGTCCAAAGTGCCTGCTTAGGAAAGCTTAGGCGGCTGCAGGGGCCACGGTTTGATCCCAGCACCACATGCTGCGCCCGCCCTGCCCTCAGGGCAGGCTGAGCCAGTTATAAAAGTAAACAAAACAAACAAACAAACAAACAAACAACAAAAAAATATATATATATATACTTGATGTGATTTTAATACTTTTAAAGTGTTAAAGGGTTGTTCGATGACGCCAAAGCATTGTACCTTAAGAATGTGTACTTGAGAGAATGTTTATTGTGCAGTTGTTTGGCGGAATGTCCTGTAGGTGTCTATTATATCTAGATGATTGATATCTGGCTCACATTATTTTGTTTCATTTCCACTATTCCAATGAATTCTGAGATTGGAGTATTATAATCTCTAACTACTATTTTGTTTTGTTTTTTGGGGGGTGTTGGGGGTTACCATGGATCAAACTCAGGCCCTTGTGTTTGCTAGACAGGCACTTATGCCACTGAACTGTTTCCCTGGCTTCCAGCTACTATTGTTGAATTTTACATCTCTCCCTTTGAATTCTCTAGTTTCTGCTTCACATAATTTGGAGGTGAATAATTAGGTGCATATAGCTCTTGTGTCTCATTGTTTTATGACTAAGCCTTTATTGTAAAGTTCTGTCATAATGTTTACATGGTGCATTTTTTCTGTGTATTTTATATCATAATTTAACTTCATCATTCCTGCGTTCATTTGTGTTAATAGATATTTTCCAGAATACCTTTAGTTTCTTTTGTATATTTGTGAGTTATTTTCACACTGGTTCCCCTGGGCATTATAATTCTCAGCTTTACTTGAAAGCTTTATACTGATTCAATTTAAATAATACACAATAGCCAGGCATGGTGGCACACGCCTGTAATCCCAGTACTTAAGAGGCTGAGATAGGAGGATCAATGCAAGTTCGAGACCAGCCTGAGCTACAAAAGTGAGCGCAAGTCCAGTCTGAACTGCATAGGGAGACCCTGCCTCAAAAAGACAAATCAATCAATCAATCAATCACAAAAGCTTTATTCCAATATACCTTTATGCTTTTTCAATTGTAGTATTCTATAAAATGCATTTTTTAAGTGTTACAAGCCAATTGGCACATTATTATTTTCTGTATGTGGTTTTCAAAATAGAAAAAAAAGGAGTTATAAGCCAGGTATCTTTGTATTATTTTCCTAAGTTACATTTACTGTTTCTCTTCAGTAAAATTGTTGTCTTCCCTTGATTCATTTCACCGTCTAGTATTACTTGTAGGGCCATTGACAAATATTCTCTATTTCTGACTCTTGACTCTCTTTCTCTCTCTCTAATTTTTGCTATCTTCTGCCATGAAAAGTAGTTATGGAGCAAATATACTTTAATCACTGAAGGTATCCTATGTCTAAATTTAGGTTCGATAAAATTTAGTCATTCTTACTGGTGGTAAAGAACCCAAAGACATCTTAAGATAGATAGGTTTTAAATGTGTACTTACAGTAGTTGAATTTCCCCAGTAGTTATATATACTTTTATTTTTTGTTGATTGTTTTACTAAAGAAAATTATGACTTGTAACTAAAATTTTCTTCGAAATCACACACTTTTTTTTATGAATTACTCATAATCTGATATATTCTGGTGTAGTCTATGTTTACTTCCCAGTTAAAATAAATGATCTCTCTATACATATAATAATAAAAGTGTTGAGGTAATGAACTAAATTTAAGGTTGTATTAGCCTTCAAATTGGAAGAGAATAAAATTTTAAAAAGGACTTGGGATGTAGCTCAGTGTAAAGACCCTGGGCTGAATCCCTTGTACAAAATAAAAGCGTATATAAATGTCAGCTGTTCTTTTCTGAAACATGTTCTGCCCTCAACTGAAGGCAGTGTTCTCTAAGCACGGTGCCTGCCGAGATACATGTGCACGGTTACCAGTTTGTCACCGACCTGCTTGGCTTCCCTGCATGCTTGTATGCTTTTTGAGCTTGTTTTTTCATTGTTGTTCATTCAAATGTTTGAATTCAGATGAAAGTTTTAGAACTTGGAATGCAGATTTTCATTCCGAATAAAAACTGTTGTGTGTCTTATTTTATGTCAGCATCCAGATTGCTGCGTGCTGCATTTGGCTTGGTGTTTTTCTTCTCACTGCCACCCCTACCAGTTTGGTCATTTTCTTTCTATTTCACAGTACCTATTATACATTTCAGTCCTTCTTTATGGTTTTGATTTGTCACACCAGGAAAGCAATGTGGTCTTTACACATGTATGTTCCATTTATTTCACTTAAAAAGAGTGTGGTTTTACAGTGCATCCATTTAGTTAAAAATGTCTAGCCGGGCGTGGTGGCGCACGCCTGTAATCCCAGCACTCGGGAGGCTGAGGCAGGAGGATTGGTGTGAGTTCGAGACCAGCCTGGGCTACAAAAGTGAGCTCAAGGCCAGCCTCAACTGCATAGTGAGACCCTGTCTCAAAAAGACAAAAAAAAAAAAAAAAAAAAAATGTCTCAAGCTTCCCCTTCCTTATGGCTGAGCAGTAGTGGTATGATGCTTTTAATTCTTGTGAGAAGGCATATAGACTGAAGACTGTGGAAAAGATAAAAACATGAATAGAATGTTTTATTAGAAGTTTTTCATATTGGTCTCAAGAACCTTCAAAAGGTTCAGCAAATTGACTGTAGCACAATGTAACGCTAAAACTATGTTTGGAATACATGTCACTCTTGTTTTTTTGATATGTACTGCTCCTGGTGTAAACTCAGTTACTGTCATTCTCTCAAGAGTAGTACTTGAAAATAAGAGCCGGGCGTGGTGGCTCACGCCTGTAATCCCAGCACTCGGGAGGCTGAGGCAGGAGGATTGGTGCGAGTTCGAGACCAGCTTGGGCTACAAAAGTGAGCTCAAGGCTAGCCTGAACTGCATAGCGATACCCTGTCTCAAAAAGACAAAAAAAAAAAAAAAAAGAAAATAAGAGACTGGGCCAAAAACCATATTCTTGACAGGCTACAATTTTGTATTTCCTTGAATTTCCAAATATCTGTGTCAAAATTGTGTAACTGCTTATATCACATTGTATGGAAAGTTATTAGAATATTAATGATGGTCAGAAAATATCATTTCCAAGCTAAGTCAAAGATATTTGATACTCAGAAAGCCAGGGATGATAAGCCCAGTACCTATGTTATAGAGTAATAGTATCACAAAGCTTTTCTGCTGGAGGGTTAAGAATGTAAGTTAACAGACCAAAAATTGGAGAAAAAGAAGGCCTATAAGGATAGCCAATATTTTGGACCTAGCCCTTCAAGGTCAATAAGGACCCAGGATATAAGAGAACCTGTGCTGTAATATCCTATAACTCAGAGGTGTCCCAAATTTCCTGGTCAAGGAGATTATGGGACCTCAGAGGAAAGGGATGAATGAACTACAGTGCGTCTAAGGAGAGTCACCCAGAGAAAAACATTCTCTCAGGCTTTCACAGAAAGCAAAATGGCCAAGCAATGGCCGTGACTCGTC
>PVJA010001011.1:0-139275 GCA_004027025.1 Myocastor coypus
AAAAAAAAAAAAAAAAAAAAAAAAAAAAGGTGGGGTGGGGCGGGGAAAGGGAAGGCAGGCGAAGGATCCTGACCCAGCCGGCGCAGGGGCTCAGCTCCCAGCGGTGCAGTTTGGGTCTGGACTGGAACAGGAAGTTAGTCGCGGGAACGCAGAGGCGGGGCAGAGGGGCGCAAGGAGCTTACCCGCGGCGGATGCGCAAGCTCAGCTCCCAGCGGTGCGGTAATAAGTGCATTTATACGCTGAAAATATTGAGTGACCATGACAAAAGATGAAAATAGACTGTATATCTCATATTGTAATCTTTCTTTCTTTTTCTGTATGTAGATCGGACTCAGTGTTTCTCCTATTTTCAGCCTCCCAAGTGCTGGGATTATAGGCAGTGTCGCACCCAGTCTTAATCACCGCCTCAACACACCCTGCAAGAGGGGCCAACACAGTGACATTTCTTTTCTTTTTTTTAAAAAAAAAACAAAAAACAAAAAACAAACCACAACTTTTTATTTATTTATTTATTTGGTACAGGGTATCATTACACAGCCCAGACTCCTAGTGATCCTCTTGTCTCAGCCTCCCCACTACTGGGGTTACAGGCGTGTGCCACCATGCCTGCTTTCAGTGACCAGCGCAGCATGCCTGAGCCAGGGCTGCAACATGTGGTACCGGAGATCAAACCTGGGTCCTTGTGCTTGCCAGGCAGATACTTAGACTGCCGAGCTGTCTCCCTGGCCCTCCCATTGTCACATTTCTGAACACTGTTGCTGTAGTTTGACTGTCCCCCTAGGTTTGTGTGTGTAGACGTAATACTCATCAGAACTGCTGGGAGATGATGAGACCATAGGGCTTACACTTGTGAATGGATTCGTGCCATTTTCACAGGGGTTGGCTTGTGAGAAAAGCAAGTGCCACTCCCTTTCTCTGACGCATCGATGTCTTGCCCTTTCTGCTTCCTTCCACCATGGGATGACACGACAAGGAGGCCTCAGCAGACATTGGCCCCCACCCTTGCGCTTCCCACCCCTCAAAATTATCATAAATAAATTTCCTCTCCTGATAAGTTACCCAGCCCAAGGTGATATTGTTATAGCAGCACAAAATAAAAAGACAACTGTAAACAACAACAACAAAAGACTGAAACATTTCAAGAGAGAGTTGAAAGGGAAAAAGCATCAGGAATTGGGAGATTTGGATTGCTCAAAAGTAACTCCAAAGGGCCAGCCAGATAGCTCAGCGGAAGTAGGGGCTGGGCTTTGATCCCATGCCGGCCCCGCCCCCGGGGTGCTCTGAGATGGTGAAGGAGACTGGGCATGGGGGTGTGCGCCTGTAATCCCAGCGCTTGTCAGGCAGAAAAACAGGAGAATCACTAGGAGTCAGATCTGTGGAATGAGACCCTAGACACACTGTACTAAAAGAAAAAAAAAAAAAAAAAAAAAGGAACTCCAAAAGCAGGAGTAGGTGGATTACTGCTTTCAATACTGTGTGGAAGGTGATTTCCAAACTAAAATTTAGACTGGGCATGGTGGTGCATGCCTGCAATCCCAGATCTTGGGAGGCTGTAATTGAGCAGATCACTACAAGTCCCATCTAGTAGTGAGACCCTGTAGACCCTTCCCTAAAAATATAAATGATAATAACAATAAAATAAAATAAAATAAAATAAAACTTATATTAACCAAATTGCTAGCCATAAGGACATTTTCAGACAATCCACATCTCTGGAAATGTATTGCCTAATAAGAAATGGCCAAATGAAGATCAGTACTTGGTTGAATCTAAGTTACCATTGAGTGAGTGAAACTGGATGAGAATCTGAGACATAAAATAAGCCACAAACTTTACTTTTCAAGTTGACTTATTAATGCAACTTTATTATTAAGTTGTTAGAAATTGATTCTTAAGATCTGGCATCAAAGGGCAGAACAGTAGGTTGTTACAATTTCTGCGTAGGAGGCTGCTTCTGAAGTCACTGTAGGAGAGTCACGCTTCCCACTGAGGCTGGGGAGGGGAGAAGCTATTTTTCAGGATCTCTTTCGCCCCAGGATACCCTGCTGCTGACGGTGCTTTCTTTTGTCAGTGCTAAGGAGATGCTTATTTTCTTTCCAATTCCTGCTTGAAGATCTGATTGCTGAGGAGCAGGCTATTTTGTTGAAGCTGCCCTGCAAAGTGAAGTTTTCTACTGACTGCATATTTCAGAAGAAATCTTCCCGTTTTTATTTTCATGTAAATTTTGTATTTCTTTCAACTTCGCATAAACAGGTGAGTAAAACAAGTTAATTGGATTAAATTACATGTTTGCATGAAATTAATACCAGCACCTATTCTAAAGGAAGTAAACCTTGGGTCTTTTCAGCGGGTACAATTCAAGAAAAAAATTTGCTCTCGTGTTTTTCATTTGCTTATTTCACCAACCAATTCCAGAAGATGATTTAATGTTTCTGCAATTAAACTTTGGGTGTTAACCAGTCCCAGCCAGTTGGCATAGCTATGAGAGCTTGTTCGGAGGTGCTAGTTGGGGACCACAGCTACTCCCATACCTTTGACCGAGGAACAGGGGTGGAGGTGGGGGTGAGGGATCATCCCCTTCCGCTAAGTTCTCAGCTTCAGCTTTGGGAGGAGTGCACATTCAGGTCAGCTGAATAAACCCTGGGGATCAATGGTGGACAGGGGTCGCAGCCAGATCACCCCCACATCCTGGCATTGCTTTTTGAAGCAAACAATATTAAGACATTTTTCCCAAGTCATTATTATAATCTGTTATGGCTGCTGTGCCATCTTGTTTACCAATCTCATAATACTGACCAACAAAACAACATCACAGTCATGGAGTTTTCTTTGAGGAAGAGTGATGAAATGATGGCATTTTCTTGCTTTGACTTATAGCAATGAGAAGATGCTGTAACTATTACATTTGTAGTACGCAGCTTAAGGATGCATATGAACTGCTCTGCTTGTGATCCCTAAGAAGCATTGCCGTCACTGGGCGTGCGCTCTGGCATCAGGCTGAGGACTGTTTACTTTTGCGTTCTCTCTATGGCTATCATTTTTACTCCTTACCATTTCCGCTAGTCTTTTCATCTGACTGTCAGCACTTCCTTCCCCTGATTTCTCTGCAGGCACCCACCATTAATCTGGTATAGGGACAAGCTTTAAAAGATTAAGACGTCTACCTATTGTTGTACATTAAAATGACTAAGGTACAGGAAGGATACAGAAGTAACACATAGAATAACGTTGAAGTTTATAATTCCAGTAACGACGAGGCAGCTTATTGCAAATCAACCTTCTATAAGCATAATTATAAGAAAGAGACAAAACATAGAAGCACGTATCTTTGAAAACAGATATATGAGTTAGGTAGCTAACTCTTACTATTAGAGAGAAGGAAAATATATTGAGATGAATCCAGCAGTCTGCAGTGCTTTCTCTTGGATACATCTGCCAGTTTAGAAGCCATGTGGGACAAAGACTTAGGAAGCAGAGCAAAGCTTGCAGCAGTCTAACAAGGGTAAAGAAACAGAAGTCTGAATCCAGGATTTACTAAAAATAAGCCTTGCTCCATAAACAAACAAACAAACAAACAAACAAACCTTGCTCAACACTCTAGGTTTCCCACCAGGACTCCCAGAAGCTGTAGCTTAGGAGCCAGAGTGAAGCTGCAGGGAGATGACGTCTACAAGAGCCCTGAGCCCCGAAATGTCCCACGGTGGACTGATAGTCCACTTCTCCCTTGATTCTCTACTTGGAAGTGAAAATAGCTTTATTTTTTCCTGGGAAAAGAGAACTTCAGCCAGGGCTTAGGATCTTTTCTGTAACTTTTTCCATGTAATAGCCAGCACTCAATGCCAGAAAAGATGAAAATAAATCTGAATATCTAAGAGTCAAGAGAAAAAAAGTTTATGATAGAAACAGTCTCTCACATTATATGATATTAGGTATCTGATAATTTTAAAAATATAATTGTGTTTATTGTTTTTTTGAAAATTTGATAAGGAGAATCTCACCAGAGGATTAGTGTCTATAGTCAAATGGAAATTGTAGTGTGAAATAATTAAAATAACTGAAATTAAGGATTGTATAGATGGCTGTGGCTGCAGATTACACACAGAAGAAGAGAGAGCTCATCACCAGGAAGAAAAATTAATATAAAAGGCCCATTCTGAAACTGCAGAAAGGGGAAAAAGAAGAAAGAAAGAAAAGAACATAAGGCTTAAGTGACACAGTAGGATGAGGTCTAATATGAAGGTAATTAGAATTAGAAATAAAAATCAAAGAGGATTAGGTCGATGCAATGTATTAAGATCTACTACCTAAAACTTTCATAAAATGGAAAAAATCCAGCAAATAGATTCAAAGCTGTATGAGATTCAAATATAACAGGTACAAAGATATCATACTTCAGCACATCAGAAGGAAAATGATGTTGGGGATATAGCTCAGTGACGCGGCACCTGCCTGCCAGGCACAAGGTCCTGAGTTCAATCACTGGTAAGAACAAAACTCAAAAAAAAAAAAAAAAAAAAAAAAAAAAAAAAAAAAAAAAAAAAAAAAAAAAAAAAAAAAAAAAAAAAATAGTACCAGAAGGAAAATGATGAAAATTAAAGACAGAAAAGCCAAAAAGTAGTCATTGAGAAAAAGATCATTTTCAACACTGACAGCTGTTTTTTCAATGAGAGTATCTCTAGAATAATAAAACAAGAATTAAAACCTAGAGTGTCCTTTAAAAATGAATATGAAATGAAGTATTTCCCAACAAAACAAACTCAGGGAACTTGGTACTAAGTACTAAAATAAATTTTTTAGAAAGATGAAAAAGGTCCCAAACAACAGCTTGAAAGTAGAGGAGGAATTAAGCACAACAGGCAGGATAAATTTGTGGGTAAAGCTAAGTGAATATTGGAACTATAAGACAGAATTAATAATTTCTTGTGGGGTTGCAAATATAGCATACATAGAATTAAATTGCGTGACAGAGATTAAGAGAGTTGGGACCTGCAATGTCCCTATCTAGGAAGTAGTAAAAGTACTAATTTAATATAGATTTTTCTAAGTTAAGGACATGTGTTATCAAGTCTTAGGATAGTAATTTCTTAAAATAAAAAAAAAATAATAGTGTTGTGAGAGGAAAATTCTTTTTAAAGTCTTCATTAACTGAAGGAAAGAGAAAAGAAAAGCCATGTATCAGGAATACATATCAAGCCATGTATTTTTTGAGACAAAAATTAATAAACTGAGAGACTTAAGTCCAAATACCTTGGCAATTACATTAAATATAAATGTACTAAATGCTACAATAAAAGACAGGCATTATCATCAAGTATTCATAAAAAAAAAATCCCCAGACAGATTTTGATTGCCAGAGATTCAATTGAAATATAATTATCAAAAAAGTTAACAATAATGACATCAAATAAGACAATCCATGCAAATGCTAGTTAAAAGAATGCTGGTGTGACTACGTTAATGTCAAAAGCATTACTAGGTACCTTCTAGCACAACAAAATATATTTTTATAGCAAACTTTGTTTTCAATAACCAATGTTTACAGAATGAACAATATGTATTAAATATTCAACTGTGTTAAGCACTATATTCATATCATAGTACAGCTAATGCTTATACATTGTAAGAAACTCATTTTTAAGAAATACTCTGTTTTAAAGAGGGTGACATTTTCTTTTTAATGTATTTGCTTGTTATAGGGTCTCACTATGCAGCTCAGACTCATAGTGATTTTCCTGTTTTTCAGCCTCCCCAGTGCTGGGATCACCAGTGTATGCCACTACACCTGGACTCTGTGGCCGGCTCAGCCTACTCCAGCAGCAGGGCTGGCGCAGTATGTGGTGCTGGGATCGAAGTGCAGTCCCTGTGCTTGCCTAAGCAGGCATTTTAGCCTACTGAACTATCTTGACATCCTGAGGGTGACTTTTTAAAAGACCATGTTACCATTTAGTGACAGTATGAGTATCTGACTATAGAATGTATAAAATAGCAAAAGTAAATTCCTTGACAGAACTATTCTGGACAGATTAACAAATACAACAACAGTCATTCAGCAAGGATAGGTACAGTGTGGAGGGACAGGCAGAAATCCATCTACTACATATTTCAGTGCCTGCTTAGGTGCCAAAGGAGCCATCATTTTGGAAAAGACACTGCACAGAGATCAGAGAGCAAGAACCAAAAGAATCAAGAGTTCCATCTTGCAAAAGGTGAAAAGTAGGGAGGGGGAAGAGTACCCATGGAGCCAGACACCAGTTGTAGATATCAGGCCACAGGGAATTCACATGGGACAGCATAGGGACAAACAACTTCCAAAGAACATACCTACAGCACACTTTTTTTAGCTAGTAAGAGAATTGATAAAAAGTATAGTACAGTAAATGAAAGAATAAGAGTCACTTGTTGCCCTGAAGCACCAGGTGCTGTATGTACTCGTATGTGTTATTCTTTCTGTGCCTAGCAGTGTGGTGGGTGTTTATCTCAGCATCATCACGAACATGTGAGAGGGGACTTGGGTTTCCTTGTTCCAGTGGCTGCAATGCACAGAAGCAATAGGGATTTTTCAGCTCTGTTATGGCCTTATAGAAGCACTATTGTGTTTGTGACCTGTCATGGACTAAAATATCATGAGGCACATGACTATAAATAATAAAATGTTAAATATAGTTCTCTAAATGTATTTGTTAGTGATATAAGTTGATAGCACTGCACATAGTTCTATCATGGTTTGTATTATGATATAATCCAACCTCCACTGTTCTTTCTTATATTGTTTAGTTTTTTTATTATCATGTTGGCTCAAAAAGGATATAAAGTTCTTCCCATATCCTGTATTTATTTAACTAACACAATTCCTTTTCTTTTTTTTGAGATAAAGCATATTTCGCTCATGCTGGCTTTTACCTGAACCTTCTAAGTAACTAGGATTAGAGATTTTCATTTTATAGTCTTTCTTAATTTCATATCAGCTGATAACACATTTCCCACATAGCTATGTTTTAAACCTTATTTCATGTGTAAAGTTGCTACTTACTACAGCTTCTTATTTAAATTTTTAAACAATACTTACACATTTATATTTATGTGCCTAGTAGACTTGAAACAAAGTACATACGATTGTCACTCTAAAATAATCTAGTATTGGCAATGATTTCATTAGCATGGTGTAGTCATAGTATTGGCATATTTGCACAAATTAGATACGATGGTAACCTTCAAGATTATATTATTACTGATTAACATGAACTCAGGAATGCCAGAAACTGTGTTTAAGTATGTATTTGGCTTTTTGGACTTAAGGGAGAGGCTTACCCAAAATCTACATCTGAATTTTGCTACACCTGATGCATACTATGCACCATTTCGTAGAAAGTCATCTACAAAAAAAAAAAAAAAAAAAAGAATAAACCAGGGAAGGAGAAAACATGGGATTCAGGAAATAGGATTTCCAACTTATGAGAGGGATGAAGAAAATCTCAAATGATGGCAAAAGATGATTTTAGGACTGCAGCTATGCTCAGGGTAGATGTCCACCATTCTAGAGTGGAACAGGTTTGATGGACACAGACATAGAGTCCCAGGAAGTGGGACAGAATACAATACCACATGTATTTGAACTATTGAGGGGACCAACGGCTGTTCTAATCATAATAAGTATTTAGAAAACTGTCAGATACAAAGTCTATGAGCCTCCTGTAGCTATTCCTACAGCTAGGGCAACTGGCCATTCCATCAGGGCCTGGCACCTTCTGCTACTTCCAGCATTGGATGGAGCTCTATGTCACAGGCCATGTGATATTGTGACCTGAGTGGACAGCCCATGGACTTGATAATGTAATCTAAAAGCTCAAAGGAATAAATTCACGTGGGATAAATTTTACAAATGAGAAACCAGACCAAAAAAAGCCAAGCAAATGTATCAATATACTTCTTCTCTTTTATGGGAGACACTGAAGCATGGCTTGTTCTTGTAGCCCATCTGGAGAAGTCTCAGGTGTGAAGTAAGAATCCCTGTTGAGCGACCTGCCCTGCAACCTGCCACGTGCCCACCCTGGTGGCTTTCTATGACGCAGCAACCATGGATGGCAGAACGTTGCCTTCGTAATGCTTTGCAGCTTTGCTCTTCCTCCACCCTCGCTGCATCTGTGCCCGGGAGACCTGCCTGGCAAGCACGGCTGATCCTTGGTTAAAAAAGAGAAATATATAAATACCTTAACTTTTGCTAAAGAGTCTATGTTTTAGAGGGTCTTGGCTATGATTAAAACTAAGCAAATAAAAAAAAAAAACAGATTAACTTCAAGGAAAACTGAAAGTAATGCAATAAAAGGGAACTAATAGTAATGTCGTGCATGGCTCAATCCTTTAATAGCATTTAGTCTTAGCATAAATACTAAATCCCCACAAAGGTTGAGACACAGCTATGCTGGAAGCATGGGGTGGAGGAGGGAGACGCTGGTATGCATAGTCATGGGAAAGGGGAGCTAAATCCATGTCTTGTCTACCAAGAAGTACATTAGGCTAAGAAGTCTGAAAAAGGAAAAATAGAAGAAAACTAATGGAACTGCAAATGATTATTTTGTTGGGAAAGGAATGTAGGGGACTGAAGATAATTCCTTCTGAAGTCCTACTGAAACTGTTAGGCCTACTGAAGCCCTACTCTTCAACCATTTATGTTTTTAACATTTATTTTATTTTATTTTATTATTTTATTTTATTTTATTTATTTATTTACTTTTTTGTCTTTTTGAGACAGGGTCTCACTATGTAGTTCAGGCTGGCCTTGAGCTCACTTTTGTAGCCCAGGCTGGTCTCGAACTTGCACTGATCCTCCTGCCTCAGCCTCCCAAGTGCTGGGATTACAGGCGTACACCACTACGCCAGGCTTTAACATTTATTTTAAGACACGCAGTTCAAGTTCTGTAAAAGGTGTTTGGTTTTATTATTATAAGCCATAAAATCAAATTAAGGCACATGTTTAACTTTTAAACAAATATCCATTTTCCTGAAGTGATTATGTGATTTATATTCCTCCTAGCAATGGATTAAGAGTTCTAGTCCCTCCAAATCTTTGGCAACATTTATTGTCTATTTCTTCATTCATTATTTCTTACTGTCTTTTTCCTTTATGTCATTCTTGTTGGTATATGATGGTATACTGTTGTGGTTTTAATTTGCATTTTGTCAGATGAATAATGAGGTTCAGCACCTTGTCTTGGATTTCATGGCCTTTCCGATCATTCACACACCTCTTTGTTTTCATCAGTACTGAAGATTAAACTCAAGGCCTTTGTACTGAGCTATAACCCCATCGTTTCTTTTTTATTTTGCATTCTAAAACAAATTCTTACTGAGTAGCTAAGTTGCCCCGACTGGGTTCATACTTACCATGTTCCTACCTCAGCCTTCCAGAATACTGGAATTATACATGTGCATGACCACACCCAGCTTACGTTCTCTATCATTTGTTTAATTAAGTTGTAGACATTTATTGTGTGTTTGAAACAATTACTTTGTCAGTTTTTTGGTGTTCCAAATCTTTTCTCCCAGCCTGTGAATTAATTTTCTGACTGTTTACTTACAATTAACAAAGTTCTTTAATTTTGCTGAAATCTAATTTATCAGGTTTTTCCTTCAAGGATTACCATTTTGCATCCTCAGTGGTCTTGGCTCTGCATGTTCACTCTCTCTCTGTCTTGGGTGCTTAGCTATCCATCCTGCCACGTTACAGTGCAGACCTTGGGGCCTCATCAGATGCAGCTCTTTGATCTTCCCTGCCTAAAGAACTGTGAAAAGTAAATTTACATTCTCAATAACTTAGCCCATGTTCTTGTATTTTGTTAGGGCAACAGAAAAAGAAATGTGGTCCTCAAGTAAGTGTCCTATTCTAAGGAACAAGTGATAAGAAACTTAGCAGTTAGGTCCACATGCATTAAGTCAGTATTTCCTGTGGGCCAGGAATCCAGGCACTGGCCAGCTGGGTGCTCTGCTGAGGGTCTCTGAAGCTGAACTCTCTAAGTCTGCACTCTTTTGCAGAGCTCACAGGATTGTTGGCGTGATTCAGGTGCAGTTATCAAAGCTGAGGTCTCACTTTCTTGCTGGATGTCAGCAGAGCATGCTGCCACTTCTAGAAGTCCCCTGGTTCCTTACCACATGGTCCACTTATAACATGGTGGCTTCCTCCTCCCTACCCTCTGTGAAAGTGGAGTCATACGCACTCAACCATAATTGGTGACATCCATCATCTTTGCCATAATCTGTTGGCTAGAAATAAGTTAGAGCTCCTCCTCATGCTCAGCAAGTGGGGATTAGACGGGGTACAGGACCAGAAGGCAGAGCCGTAAAGCCACTTAGTAAGAATTTTACTAGTACACTCCTCCATGTCACCCTGTAACTTAGCAAATCCCCAGGAGGTGTTTGCCCAAGAGAAATAAAGACATGTTCCCAAAGGACCTGTAGCTGCTTTGTTAACAATGGTCAACAACTAAAAGCAACCGGGGAGGCCATAT
Organism: Myocastor coypus; assembly: GCA_004027025.1. Classification (NCBI taxonomy): domain Eukaryota; kingdom Metazoa; phylum Chordata; class Mammalia; order Rodentia; family Myocastoridae; genus Myocastor; species Myocastor coypus. Next base: position 10,503 of record PVJA010001011.1, read on the forward strand.
GGAAAAGCCTACTGTGACATATGCTTTCAGTGAAAGGAGTAAACTCAGTAATTGAAAGGAGGAAACTGCTGGCACACGTTTCTGGGTGGGTGGGTGGGTGGATGGATGGATGGATGGATGGATGGATGGATGCATGGATGGATGCATGGAGGCATGGAGGCATAGATAGATGAATGCATGCATGCATGGAGAACTGTGCTGAACAAAAGAAGCTAGGTGCAGAAAGTGCATAGCATGTACGCACAATTATATAACGCTTGGAGAGAGGTGAAATTAACCTATGGTGATGGCAAATTAGCCCAATGGTTACTTAGGTAATATGACTGACTAGGAGGAGGGTCCAGGAAACTTTTTGGAATAACAGAAATTATATATATATATATATATATATATATATATATATATATATATATATTCATTAAAGCTGATATTTAAGAGTCATTTGTGCAAGTGAGCCCTGAAAACAGTATTATTCCAGAGAACAAACGTGTTGAGCAAGAGGTTTTATTCACATACATCCAATCCTGCTTGAAAGTGCAGCTCCCATTGGCCACACCTGAGAGACTGGGAGGCGGGTTGTCCGCGGCTGTGCCAGGCAGGAATCTGCATTTTTAATAAACAGCTCAGGCTATTCTGGCAAGGTACCCAAGTCAGAGGATGTGTGCACTGTACTAGCTCGCTTTCATTTTCACTCAAACACTGGCTTCTCATGGCAGCATTGTAGGGCAGGAAGAACCTCAGGAAGTCACTCCTCTCACAAGCAGAGGGAGGAGAAGGACAGCTTCTCTGTCTCTGCATGTTGGGCCCAGGTGTCACCAGGTGTCACGAGCCCATTGACTTTTTATATATCCTTCTGTGGAGCCTTCCTGGTGGTACTGAAGAAAGCCCAGGTGTGCATGCTGTAGCCTGGGACTGGGCTGCAGACAGCTGGGAAGGCCATGGCTGCCTCCTCCCTTTTGCTCACGGCCTGGCCTGACCCTGGGTGCACACTCCATTGAGCATCAGCTTGGCTGGGAACCAGGCAGGCCTCAGAAGAGGGAATCTAGAGTGTGTTTGGAGAGCCCAAGATGCCTAGGGATTCTATGCCTGCCTGCGCTTTGGGTTTAGCCTGAGACTAGGATTTCCAGCCAATGGTTTACACACAGATTTCTTTTACACTTCCTCTGCAAAGGTTCACCCACCTTTTTAGAAACTTATGGCAAAGAGCAGTGAGGGGGGCAGGGTTGTGGAGCCCTGTGGGCATCGCAAGACTGGAAGTGTTTGTGAGCCCCAGACGTGTGCTGAGAGCCAGGGAGCCAGATGCCACATGCACCCTCTATCCCAGGCCCACTCTTGGCATCAGATGCAAGGCCTCACCTGCCGCCGGAGACAGCTGGGCTCTGCAGCCTGCAGTTATTAAGCTACCTGCCAATTCCCGCAGCCAGGCCAAATCAGAAGCCAAACACAGGTGGAGGGCAGAGGAACTTCAAAGCTGTCTTTATTCTGAGGGCTTCTTGTATGTCAGGGATGCAACCTCATGACTTCTCAGGACCAGGATGGCACCCAGGATAGAGTTGCACAGGTGCAGACCCATGTGTGAGGGAACAGGGTGCATCAGCCTGGGCACGGCCAACCTTAGAATGGGAAGAGGAATGCTTGGGAAGCTTTCACTAAGCAGCAAGTGTCCTGCTCACTGTGTTCTGCTCACCATTGCTGGGTGCCACGGCAGCTCTGCAGGGAGTCCTCATTGCACTTTGTAGATGGCAACTAGGCTTAGGGAGGCTCACGCTCCAAAACCCATGAAGCGTCAGCAAGGAACGAAGGTTCTGTCTACCTTCAGGGTGCCACGCCTTTCCACATTCTCATGACTTCTTGTCGTGAAGAGTCTTTGATGGTGATTTCTGGAAGCTGAGAAGTAGCAGTTGGTGCAGAAATTCCTGAGGGAGAATGTCTCGGCTTGGATCCCTGCCACAGGACAGGGCTAGAGAATGCCTCAGCTAGTGGAAGTGCCTGAAAAACCCTGGTGAATGACTTCCACTGTCATTGTCACCACCATCATTATCACCATCAGCCTCTGTGCTGACCATTTGGGCAATGATGAAACCCTTGTCTACCTTTTCTTAGTGCTGGAACTGACATCTGCTTGGAAAGTAGATGATAACCATGGTGTCCACTCTTCAGGTGGACCAAAGGAGCTTAGGGCTGAGCTGCGTTTGGGCCTCAGAGCTCCTGGCTGCCCTTCTTAGGGATGGAGTGGGGCTCATGGAGCAAGCTCCCCAGCTTGGCCTACGAGGGGCCTGCCAAATCCGTGAGCATGTGAGTCCTCACACAGGTGAGGAGGAAGAGGCCAGGCCAGGAGGATTACTGAGCATTTGAACTCAGCCTCAGAACAGTAAATATTGATTCAAGAAGCTGCCCAAAGGAGCTGACATTTTTATAGTCAACAAATAAAATGGAGCTACTCCCAGCCCCCCTTAATCAAAGGCCCTTTCTCTGCGCAGTTGCCAGGGTACATTTCTGTCATTTGTGCCCGAGGAGAAGAGGAAGAGCTGGTGGGAAATGTCCACAGGGGCCTGGTTGACGTCACTACTTCACCTTTAGAGGGACCAGGGAGCCCAGGTTGAAGAGGCGGGACGTTGGGGAAGCAGCCAGCAGGCCCGACAGGTGTCAGAGTCCTTTGGGGCATAGCAGAGCTTGGCACCAATACCCCCAAAGACAACAGATAACACCTCCCATACACAGCTTCCTCCTCTGGTGGCTCTTTGATTGCCTATGCAGCTTGGTACGCCATTCATGGGTGAGGGCACTGAGGCCCCCAAAAGAGAAATAGCTCTCCAAGGTAAACAGCAAGAGGGTGACGTCTGCCCAGCTCTTCTGTGTCCGAGCAAAGGAGAACATTGGCACTTGCCTTGCTGCTGAGCTGGAGAGAAGAGCTTGTCGTGTGCTGGGCAGCTGTCCCCGCCCTCTGATCCTCACACGGCAGCCGCACTCCTGCCTTGGCACTGTGCTCCATCGGCCTGCTGCACCTGGGATCCTTCCCTCCCCAGAACGTTGGAAACAGCTTGCCAGGTGCAAAGCATTGCTCTCCTGTCACCCTTGCAGGAAATCTTCCCAGCCTCCTCTCCACTTGCACTCCACATTTGAGCAGGCGGAAATCACTGCTGTTTCCTCAGCGTCCGCGGACACAGGCTGCCACCTGGCCTGTAGCACTAGTGCTGTTTGGCCCTGCCTGGATCATCCCATTAGTACGTGTCTCTTCGTCCTTTCTGGCCAAGAGTTCCAGCCAAAGGTTCATCCATCTCCATTGCCCCAAAGGCGAGGAAAGTCCATGGTACTTGGCAGGGGCCCCACTGGGGCTTGTGGAATTGAGTTAAAACAATCCAGGACACACAGCTGAGAAACCAGAGCTTCGAAGTCAGCCAGGCCCCAGGCAGACCCTGACGCAGTCACGAACTGAGTGCTGTCCCCACGAACTCAGCCACCCATCCAGCTCTCTGCTCACCTGACCATCCAATACCCAGAAACCCAGTTACTACTTTGTGTCTAGCCCTGGTTAGGTGCCAGGAAGATGACAGTGAGGGGCACACAGCTCTGCCCATTGCCTGGGGATTCTGGGACTGGCCAGTATATGGTGGAAGAGCGTGGGGGGCTTTTCCCCTCTCACACAGGTCTGAGGCCAACCTCTGTGAGCTACAGCTCTAAAGGTGATGACTTTGGGCTTTACAGGGGAACAGCAGCTATTCTCCAGCTTGGCCTCAAGGCAGAGCTGTGTTGTAAGCTGTCATTCATGGTGGCTCTTTCCCTCTGGGTGTCATGGTGTGGTGGGACTGGAAGTCCTGGTCCCTTATGGTTGGGGGACCCCTTATGGTTGGGGGAATCCATGGAGCTGGAGCCAGACAGAAGTGGTATGGATATCTTTGAGCTGAGTATACAACTGGTGTTTTTCATTGCTTGCTTGCATCCTTGGGGTTATTTTCCACAGTGGGCAGGTCTGTACATCAAGCTAACTGAGGGCCACAGTGGGGTGGCCCTGCTGCCCTCCACATGAGGCCTCTAAGTCTGAGTATCTGAGGCCATGTCTCAGACAGCAGGAAGGGGTGAGGTCACGCATGCTCAGCAGCGTGTCTGTAGGTAGCTAACTCTGGGGTGTTAGTGTTCACATAATTTAGCCTGAAAATTGCCATGTGGTGAAACTTTGTGCTGTGACACCTGGGAAATGTAGCTTCTAGTGAGGCAGGTGTGTGCCCAGTTTAAGTTGATCCAGGGTCCTCATTAAAGTGAAAAAGGGCATCAGAAACCGGGCACAATCAGGGCTCTTGATCTTCCTCATAACCCATGTACTCTGAGTAAATGTCAGATCCCGATGGGCGCTGGCTGCCCTCAGCCTATGCGTGGGCTGGGTCTGCGGGCCTTCTCTCCTTTCACCTTCAAGTGCTGGGCGGCCTTGGACAGAGCACTTGCCTTTACAGAGCTTCCTTTCTTTTATCTGAAAAATAATGCTTTAGAGCAGTTGATTACGTAAGTTCCTTCCAGTACTGACCTGTGACAGACACGGTTATGGGTAAGTCCTCTACTTCGCTGAGTTTCAGTTTCTTCATCCAGAAAAACAGAGATAAAACGGTTCTTACCTCAGAGGGCTGTTGTGAAATCAGTTAGGGTCATGCCTGACATAGAAGAAATAGTAAGTGTTGGCTACAATCAAAATAATATAACTTTTACTTATCTATGTTCTCGCCTATATACTGAGGCCTCTCACAGAGCCAGCAAATATTTTGCACAAGTTCTGTCATCATCTCCTTCCTGCAGTGGACATTACTAATCTACCAAGACACTCTTCAGTGGGAGCCAGGGTGCAGCCTGTAGGTTCTTCTCTTCAGAGTGTTCCAGAAGCCCCTACCAGTCAATCCAAAGTGGTAGTCTCTTCCCCAGCAAGCCCTTGTTCAAAACCAAGCATGCTGAAGCAAAATTAGCATACACATCCTGGGATGGTTCTTCCTATGCTGCCTCATAATTTTCTTTTGACTTGTGGGCACCCCAGTTAGACGGCTCCATGTCCACCACTCCATCCCGAGGTAGGGCACCTAGGAGCTCTGTGGCCCAAGGCAGCTCAGTAGGAAGGACCGCTCTGAGCTCCCTTTGGAGCCCTTGAAGGGTGGACACCGTGATTAATGTTTATTTCTCAGGGAGATGTCAGGCCTAGCACAAGAAGTGATGGGCACGGGCCTCATGGTTGTCAAGTTGGTCAGCATCGAGCTCCAAGAGGCAAGAACTCTAGTTTGTCTTTCTGTCTTCAAGTCCAAAGCCCAAAACACCACAAATACTTAAAAAAATGAATTCTAAGTACTATGGTTGGCAAGTAGCGGAGTGATTTGGGGGATGAATGCCAGGCTGTAGGAGTGCTTTGCAGGATTCCATGTTCCTTGCTTTTGAAGCTAACCCCAAGAGCTGTAGGATGGGTTTTCCTGGCCACATTCCCCATTCAGTGGTAGCTGAGGTTCTGCAAATGAGTTGAGGTAGCCAGAACATGTTAGGGGAACAGTATGAGTGAATGTGAGGACCTGCCAGACTGCTCTGCCCAGGACCCGGATGTCTGCCTGGACCTCAAGCTCCAGGCTGCAGGGCAGCGTCCAGCTTAGCAACTAATGGACCTGTAAGAGCTTAGGCACCTGCTTTCTGCACTCCAAGATAGGTGCTTAGCATCACCTTGGTGACAGAGTAGAAAGTAGGGGCTGGGGTGAGCAGGGCTGCCATCTGTCTGGTCAGCCCAGGAAGCTGCACGCTGCTGGAGCTCAGGTGGGCAGAGGTGGAGACAGTGAGCACGCTGTCCCAGGAGGCCTCTTGCCTAGCTCTGTAGACTGCTCCCAGACACAGCACAGGTGTGGCAGCTTGAGACCCATGCTGTCCCCAGGGCTCTCCTGTTGGCCAGATGTGACACTACGCTTTTGTCTATAAAGTGCCATTACCAGATGAGCAAGGAATATGTCCTATGAGAGCCCCAGGAAGGCCTGTGTGAGCCACTCAGTGTCCCCTACCCTATCACAGGCTATGATATGCCAGAACCAGGAAGAAGCTGGGAGGGCCACCTTACTGAGAAGGCCTCTAAGCTGCCCAGTCTGGTATTGCAGGCCTTCTCTAGGTGAGGAACCCAACACTCAGGAAAGCCAAGTGACCTCCAGAGGCCAAGTGGCTTAGAAACTAGGCTGTGCAGCTTTAGCTTTGGGGCTTGTGTCACTGTCCCTAAAGACCTCTGCAGTAGGGGCCTATTCTTTTAATAAATATTTGATGCTCCAGTAGACACATAATCTATTGGGCAAGGATCACTTAGGAATAATGAATATTTTTAAAAATTAAAATATTTGTCAAAAATTGAAATATTGCCCTAGCTCTTATGACATCCAGGGATGCCCCTGGCCAAGGTGCTAAGGACTTAGGTAGAGCAAGCCAAAGCCTTGCTAATATAGCACAGACCCTGTGAAATAAAATTCATAGAAAGCCACTGGCCTAGACTAAGCTCTTGCACTGGGCTGAACAGACCAGACTGAAGTGACATCTCTTGTGCCGAAGCTCCACATCGCACGCCAAAGCCATGGTGTCCATCTGACCTCCAAGAAATTAAGACAAAGAGATAATAGCAAAATCTTTAAGTGGGCCAGTTTTACCCAGCATGGTAAGGAAATCTGTGTTTTAACCTTTACAAGGAAAGTAACATGACCAATGTGGCTTTTTGGGGGAGGGAGGGTTGCTACTAGTTGTTTCTGCTCTCTTAAGTTTGCTTCTGGTGTAAAGCCAACCTCTTCAGGTCAACTTATCAATACAAAACAGAAGGTGCTGTTGTCAGATTGTAGAATCACAAAAAGAACTCAATGAAGCTTTTACATCTATATTTATTATCCTTGTGCCTTGTGAGAATCTCAACCTTCAGGACCTCCCATTTGGAGGGGAGCCACAAGCTGCTGACAGTGGCACCTGAGAGTTGGTAATGGTAAGCTGGCACCCCCTACGCTGGCCTCCTTGCATGGGTAGCAATAATGCCAGTATGGTTTACCTGCATTCTCCATAGGGAGAGTGTATGGCGAACTATATTTGTGGACTGTCGTGTGGCTCGTACTGCTTTCGTGTCGGCTACCAGTCTGCTCATAGAACCACCCACCGCCATTGGGAGGGTGAGAACTACAAAGAAAAGCAAGTCACTATGCATGTTTTTGACTTCCAAGAAAAGGTTTTTTTTTTTTTTTTTTTTCCCAAAAGAAGTTCCTAAAGCCCCTTGTAGAAGCATTAGCTGCGAAAATCATAGCTTCTGTATTTCAAGGGGTACAGAAATATTCCTGGTCTTGACTTCATATTATTCAATTCAGGAATTTTCAGTTTTGTGGTGGTTAAAAGCCAATATGCACTCAGTAGAAACCACACTTCTAATTTTGAATTTTGACCTTTCAGGGATAACAGTATGTGGCTGGATACACTCCCAGGATGCTGGGCGACGCCAGCCAGCCGTAGCACCCAGCCAACCACGTCATAATAGCGAGTGGGCTCTACAGTGTTCCGTGCTGCTAAGCTGTCACAACCAGTGTTACACTGGACTGTTTGGTCTCAAGCTGCCTCTGCACATATTTTAAATTTGGCCTAAAAGTCTGTCCCTACACAGAAAACTGTAACCTAACTTGATGCATCAACAGACTGTAGCCTACTTTTGTAACAAGTTGCTAAGTCACCAATCATCACCAATCATAGGTGGCCAACTCCTCAAACCTTATTCAGAAAAGATAAGTGGGGCCTTAACCATTGGGCTGTTTCTGTATCTCACTTCTATTTTCTGTAATTTACTTCCTTTTTCTCTGGATAATAGTCTAACCTGCCCTGGGAAGAGTGGAATATTCTGAAATATTTTTGGTCTAGACTGCTACCCAGTGCTAGAATTGTGAATGAAGTTAATTAAAATTAGAAAAAACTATTTGGCTATGTTGTGCATTCTCTTTTAAAAAGAACGCAGGGATGTTAAATATAATTTCAATTTAGTATATTCTCAATTTGCAGTAGACTTACATGATAACTTCATCATAAATTAAGGAAGGCCTATTGTTGAGGGGACTGTTTTTTTTTTCAAATCCAAATTGACCACTCTCTTTTATTTGAAGTGTATTTATTGAGAATCTATTTGGTATCACACACACACTCTTTGGACTACTGAGGCTGTTGTTTTTCCATGCTGATGCAAGTGGAGTAGTTGGCCCCAGAGAGGTCAAGATGACTTGGCTTAGCTGTTGGAGGGTGAAGAAAAGGTTGGGACAAGCTGTATGGAAGACAGAGGTGGAGGTTAATGGAGCCTCAGAACAGGGGTGTTTTGTGGAAAAGACATCTACCCTGCCAGTGCTACTGAACACCACAACTCCTTCATGGGTGCTGCTCACAGAGTGGACTTCCACAGCATCTGTCCCAAGGACTGGCATGGTTATGGGATGGTCACTGGGCCCTGGCCACTGAGCAAAGAGGTGCCTCAAATATCCTCACCTGGTGTAAGCCTTTCAACTGTCTACGGCAATATGCTTAGTGCTTAGGACACACATAAGCCAGTCTCCCCTTAGAGAATGAGCCCCAGGGTACCAGAAAGACTGTCCTGGGGTGGAACTGAAAAGCAGCTGTCCAGAGTCTTCCTCTGGGCCACAACAGCATGGCCCATTCATCTGGATTGGGACTGTCGGTTTGTGCCTGTGGCACTACCTATGCCAGGCGCACTGTCATGAATTCACGGTGCTACCTGCCTTTATGACCCAGGCACTGCCGAGATTCCCATTACAAGCACAAAATGTAAGCATTGTGTGCTTGACCTTTTACCCAAGGTCAGAAGGTTCTAAGCACCAAAGCCAGGATTCAACCACAAATCTGATTTCGGAACCCTGAGTCCCTGATGACACCACACTTGCTGCTTCTCAGGAATTTCCTTGTCAGTGCATCAGAGACCTACAATGTACTGAGAGGAAATCTGTTGATGATGGAACAAAGGTCCAAAAGCCTTGCCACAGCAATAAGTGAATCTAGCAAAATGATGTTTAATAGAAATGAGTGTGAGATAATAAATCAGGTTCAACAAATCCCAAAGATAGAAAATAAAACACCAAACCAGCAAGAGCCAGTGCGGGGCTCCAGCCGAGCAGTGGCACGAGGTCAGCACACCAAGCCTCCTTGTTCATAGCCTTTGCAGCTATGAGCCCCAGGGGCACAAGCAACCAAACGAGAGGTCTCACCCTCAGCTGGACGGAAGCAAGGGCCGGGAGCAGAGAAGTCACTCTGGCTCTGCCTTTGCCAGTCCACCTGGAGGAGGGTGAAGCACAGGAGCTTGTTCAGAAAGTCAGAGAGCACAAACAAGGTGACTCCAGGCGGGTCTGTCTTCCCGCTTCTCTCAGCCTCACACCTGTGGTGCACCCTTTGGTCAATAGCGTTCTCCCTGAGTCCGCATCCCCATTGTGAGGCATGGGGCTAAGATTCCAGTTTGCCTGGCTGTTATAAGGATTAGTGCTAAACTACACATAGAAGAAATAGTCCTCATAGATGGTGATCAAGGAAGGTGATCAAGACATTCATAGCTGATTAATAACAGTTAATTGATAGTAACTGATAATAACAGTTCCTCCATATTTTACGGCTTGCCTTTCGCAGACTCACTGTTTCGCAGACTTTCAAAAAATATTAATCTAAATTATTATTTTTTTTGAGAATGAATCATCCATTTTATTTTATTTTGTCGTGTGCTCACAGCATCTCTCTTTCTCTCCTCTTTCTGGCAGGTCAGAGATAAATTAAAAATAAAATCTACAAGGAAAACAATTTATAAAAAACCCTCCCAGGCTCCCCCCATGCTCTGGCTGCTTGGCTGGGAACCCTCCTCGGGCAGAGCGTCAGCACTCCTGAACCCTCTGCCAGAGCAGGTGGCCCGAGTGGGGCAGCAGGGGCAACCAGTAGCCAGTCACCAATGAGTGTCACCGCAACACTGTGGTCCTGCAGCCACCTGGCCAGGAAGAGCTGGAGCTGAGGAGGCCCCCACTTCCCTTCTAGAAAAAACTCAGAACGGCGGGTGAGACCTGGGCCAAGGAGAAATATCCCAAGGGTCTACACAGTTACGCGGAGTCTTTGTGGCAATGAGTGCATTTAGCACCTTGAAGACTGAGGCGTGTCCTTCTCGATCAACAGGACCTCGCTAGACCCTACGGGTGGCGGCGCAGGCCCTCGACAGACATCGAAGCAACTGCCATGCTTTTATGCCAGCCTGTACATGCTCAGCTCCACTCCCGCGCCCTCTCCGCCCCGCACTGCACCCGGGACCCCTCCCGGGCTCTGGGACCAGGTGGGAGGGGATGAGCAGTGCAGCCATTCCATGCAGTCTGATAAGACATGGGTGCCCCACACAGGACGGCCAGGACAAGCGTGAGGTGGCAGTGGCAGGCAGTGAGGGACATGCGTGATGCAGCGCAGACTCAGGACCTCCCCACTCTCTGCCCATGGGCCCCGCAAGCAAGCATTACCCAGGCTCTCACTCAAGTGCAACACAGCAGGCATGCTTGCCTCGAGGGACAGCTAAGTGTAGGGTCAGGAGTGAGAACCGCGCCCTCCTATGCCACCCGCTCCATGGACCCCAGGTGAGAAGCCCCACAAACCTCCTCCTGTCTAGAACCCTGGCCAAAGGCTTAGTCTCCCTTTTCCCTTAGCCGACTTTGCCCAGCACAGTGACGTCCTGGTTTCCTTCCTTTGTTCTTTCAGTGAAGACTTTCTCCCGCCTCCTGTCCTGTCCTCTCCCCGCCTCTGTTCCTTCTGTCACCTCCCTCCACACCGCCTCCAACTTAGCAACACCAGCCGCAGCGCTCCACCCACTTTGCCCAGATGGATCAGCAAGGCTTTGCCGGGTGGTCAGCCGCTTCCCCAGCCGGAAGCCAGGCCGGGCAGTGCCCGCGCAGCCACCTCCGTCCACTGACCCGCCGTCCTCCGTCTAAGAAGACACATGGGAAGGAAGCACCGAGGTCCCCGCCGGGGTACAGGCTCGGGCCCGCCCCGCTCCACTTTCAGCCTCGCTGAGCTTGCCGCACCCGCTCGCTTCCTCCGGTCCTTGGGCTTCCTCTCCTGCCATCTGGCCTGCTGACGGCCAAGGTGCGGGGATGAGAAGGACACTGCCGTCGCCTGCGTACTGCAGGGCGTGCTGGCCAGGCAAGTAGGGCCGCCCGTTTTCCTCACGAAGCTGTCCGAACACCTCCTGGAACGCCACCTTCTCACGCAGCAGCCGCGCCTCGTCACGCTGCAGGTCCTCCACATTGCGCTCCAGGTGCCACCGGCTGTTGCTGATGAGGCCCAGCTGCCCCTCACACAGCTGGCGCTTGGACAGCCGCTCACTGAACTCCTCCACGGGCAGGTTAATGATCTTGTCGTTGGTGCAGGGCATCTTTGTGGCACGGGTGCGGTGCTTATCCCGGCTACTCTGCTTCTCCAGAAAGTCTGTCGCCGGCTTTTCCTTACCACCCTTCTTGAGGCCACTGGCCGAGGGCAATTTGGGGGCGTCTAGGGCACTGGGCGCCATGTTGTATGTGTGGTTGTGCCCCACATGCTCCAGGTAGAGCAGTCAGGACAGCTGCGATGGGTCCTGGTAGCTCATGCGGCAGAATTTGGAGTACTCAGGCCGCTAGGCCACAGCACCCTCGGCCCCCTCCAGATTTAGAGTCTCAGGGTCTGAGCTGTAGCCAACTGCACCTTCCTCGGAAAAGGAAGAGGCAGAAGAGGATGTGGAAGAGGAGGAAGAGGCCGAGGTTGTGGAGGCTGAGGACGAGGAGGAGGAGGAGGAGGAGGAGGAGGAGGAGGAGGAGGAGGAGGAGGCCACAGAGCCACTCAGGGAGGATGGGCTGTGGCTGGAGCACAAGGAGAGGCCTGAGTTCAAGTTGAACTCCTCCTCGAGCTGCGAGGCCTGCACGAGGTTGAAGCCCTCCTCAACGGCCAGGCCCATCATGCTGACCTCATCCAGCATGGCTTCGTCCAGCAGGTCCCCAGAGGGTCGGGCAGCTCAGGGCCCGCCATGTCATTGGCAGTGCCATTGAGCTCCAGTGGGAAGAAGAGTCCAGCCAGGCTGGTAGGGCTGAAGGTGGAGTCCAGGCTGGTGGAGTTGCTGGGGCCCAGTGGGAGCAGCGCGGTGCTATCGGTGGCAGCAGGCAGGCTCTCCACCTCGGGGCTGAAGAGCGGGAAGTCCTGGCCGCAGCCCCCTAGGGACGCCTGGTGCAAGCTCACGTTCTCGTTGATAGGTGTGCTCAGGGCCAGGCTGTAGTTGGTGTTCAGGGCGTCCCTGGGAGGAGGGTGCTGTGGAGGATCTCACTTGCCAGTGAGTTCACTTCCATGGCCCACATCTCCATGATGGGCATGAGATCCTGCCACTGCTGTTCCAAATCAAATGACGACTTTGTCCCTATGAAAAGCGAAGACAGCAGGCTGTTCTGGAGGACAGGGGACTCAGTCTCACTGGGTGCTGTTCCTGGGAGGCTGGTGATGTCCAGAAACTGTGCAGGGAAACTCTCCCCGGTCTCTCTGTCCACTAGCAAGTCCTGGGCCAGGCCAGAGTGCCTGCCCAGGTGTCCTCCTGCTGGCCTCTTCCATCTCGAAGTTCCTTAGCCACATCCTTCTGCCAATGGCTGTAGTGAAAAACCTCATGCCCAGCCTCCAGATCAATATCCTGCTGCCAAAGGATGATGATCAGATCTATGTCCTCCTTGGTTAAGGCTTTGGAGGGGCTACAGCCCCTTAGTCCTCCAGATCATCACTGAAACCCTGCTCTGTCTCACTTTCTCGCATCCCGCTGTCTGGGCCTGTCACATCTTGGAGGCCACTGGAACTCTCAAGGGCCAGTCCTGAGATGGGCTGACTGCCAGAGCCAGACCCCTTGGGGTCTAGAAGAACCAGGCAGGCATCCACCTCAGTTGTGGGCACCTGGAACCCATCCAGAGCCCTCACCTGATTGAGAAGCCATTGGGGAATGAAGTAATTGTCCAGGTCTAGGCTCTTGGGGTGGATCCCATAGCCATCCAAGGCGTTTCGCAGGTTGTGGAACTGCATCTGCGTGTAGGCAGAGCTGGGGCCCAGCATGATCTCACGAAGTTGGGGGCAGCTGTGAGTTTGAGTAAGTATCCACGTCCACCTGCACCCCAACCAGACTCAGCAGGATGATAAACTGGAGCAGTCCTTCCATTAAGTATTTCTTCAGAGAAAGCATTGTGAAGGACCAAAATGTTTATGCTTTCTGAACTGTAAATCCTCCAAAGACAAATCAAGGCCGTTGCTCTGCTGCTCCAGCCAGCAGGTTACCCCTCAATGCTAACCCTTCACCCCTGCCTGGCATGACACAGGAGCTGACCGTGGCTATGGCCTCAAAGGAATGCACACCCAAGGGAACCAATGCTCCGGCCACATCCGCTCTTCCCATTGGCTCCACACCTCGAAGGGGACTCCTCACACAGCCCAGGCCCTCTGGCCCTGCCACTCACTGTCTCCTCAGTCCACACATGCCTGCCTCCCCTAGAGGCGCTGACTGTCCCCTGCCCAGCTTCCGAAGGGGGCCCTTTTTCCTTTTCCCTCTAGATTTATTTTCTTTGACTGGAGCCTCCAGGCCCTGTCTTGGGTCACAATGTCCTGCCTCCCTCCATACTTACCATGGGGGTTTCCAGTAGAGCCGCATGAGCGTCAGCCCCACAGCGCTGCCCCCCTCAGGAAGAGGAAAGTGCTCAGTATGCTCTGCACAGCCCATGTCTGCTGCTACTGTCATAGGAGCCCCTCTGCCCAAGTCCCAGCCTAGCCAAGCCGGCCACCACCAGCTGGCCAGCCTAGAGCTCCCAGCCTCGGCTTCCCTCCCCACCCTCCTTCCCTGCACTCCAGTCCAAATTATTTATTGCGGATTTTTCACCATATGGCAAGATTTCATGGTAGTGTACAGTATACATACATAAATGACGTAGGTTTACAAGTTTAAAAAATGGTTAAGAATATTATAGCTGTTTTTAGAAGTGTGGGAACAGTATGTAAGAGTGTGGGAAGGGTTTATAAGACCTTAAGATATATATAAATACTGGCATGTTTTAGTGTACTTGGCGCAGGATCTACAGGGTCTACTGAGTCTGATCTATGTAGTGAGACCCGACTCATAATGATTCTGCTGTTTTCAGCCTCCCAAGTGCTGGGATTACGGGCGTGGGCTAATACGCTTAGTCTCAAACTCTGCCTCAGCGCACCCCAGGGGCGGGTCTGGCGTAGCACGATGGGTGTAGAACCACCGCTGCAGCGCCCTGCCTAAACAAGCACTTTAGTCTGCTAGGCTATCTGGCCGGCTCCCAAAATATATATAAATACTAAAATAAATATAACATTACTACTTTGATAAGTGATGTTCACTTATTGCGGAGGTGTCTGCAATGCAACTTCTCCAATAAGTGAGGGACCACTGTATTCGAAAATCAGTCACCATGACCAGCGTGTTTCATATGGAACTAGAACCAAAGGCTGGTGAGGAGAAAGCAGGAAGTGGAGTTCGGGCGCACCAGAGGCAGAAGCTCTTGGCAGACAGCCGTCTGCACGAGGTTTGGGCTGTGCCCAGCGGGGAGGTTTGACTCAGACAAAGCTGGAGGATCACCGAGCTGCTGGGCCGGTGGGCCCAACAGGGCCCTCTCTTTTTTTGCAGTTTTTATTTTTATCAGCACGTGTTGCAATATATACTGACAATAAGCACCATGGGGAATTGGTATGTGTGTAGAACATATTTCATTCTTCTTAGCTCCACCACCTCACAGCTGAGTATCAGTTCCCTTCACATTTGCAAAACACTCATCTCCCTGATTTTTAGTAGCTATCTTTTTTTTTTGTTCTTTAATTTATTTATACTTTAGGCTTCTAAGATAAGAGAAACCGTGCAATATTCAAGCTTGTGTGTATGATTTATTGCACTTAACATAATGGTCTCAAGGTGCATTCATTTTCCTATGAGTGACTTGGATTTATCCTTCTTTGTAGCAGAGTTCAACTCCACTGTACATAAATATCACATCATAGATGGAATCTCATCTAACATGGGCTCTCAGTTATAGTTTTAAGTTGCATTTTGCTATTGGCTAGCAATGCTGAGCATTTCTTCATGTTTCGATTGGCTATTTATAGTTCCTCTGAAAAGCATCTGTTTATTTCAGTTGCCCAGTGTTTGATCTTTTGGTTGGGGGATCTACAATTTTGGTTCTTTATATATTGTAGATATTAGTCCTCTGCCTGAGGAGCAGGTAGAAAGAAAATGTTCCAGTGGTTAGGTTGACTTTTCCCTCTCTTGGTGGTTTCCACTGCTGTGCAGATTCTTGGTTGTATTTCTCATGCCATTAGGATTCTTTTCAGAAAGTCATTGGGTATAACTTTGACTTCAGGAGCTTTGTCTATTTATCTTTCACACAATTAAATATTTCTGAATTAATATTTAGATCTTTTATCCATTTAGCACATCCAGAGAACTATGACTCTAATTTCAATCTTCTGCATGTGGATAACCAGTTTCCTTAGTATTATTTTCTAAAGAGGCTGCCTTTTCTCCAGTGTCCATTTCTGTCTACCTGAAGATCAGGTAGTCGGATATGCCTGTGGTTGTTTCTGCATTCTCCATGCTGAGTGTCTGCCCTCTTAAGTTAAGCATAAGTAGTTTTGAAAAATAATTAATTTAAAGACGTTTGCATTACCTTTAAATGCAAAAGAAGTTGATTTTACATAAATCTATGTGGTTGTGCTACTTTTTCATCAGAACATAGTAATGAGAGTCGAGATCCTGTCTCAGCGCACCAGCACATTGAAGACTTAGGTTACATATGGTTTTCTGGAGAGACTGTACAGGACTTTTTCTTTCTAGTTTCTTAGTAGCTTTCCTCTTCCTTGGATAATATTGCATTTTCTCAGTCTTGAAACTAGATATGTTTTAGGATCATCTGGGGGTGCTGAGGACTGAATCCATTCCTATGAGTGAGGTTTGGGGGCTTGAGGCTCTTCTAGGTGGGCTGAGATGCAGTGATCTAGCGTGATACTGTCATGTCCTTACTAATTTTGCTTGTGTATAGCTTGAGCTTTAGAGGCTGCAATGCTTATGTGTGTATCTTTCATATCTATCCTATTTCCTATATTTATCTCCCTTTTCCTCTATGGTTTCCTTAGAATTCTTGATGTTGAGGAGACACTTCCCCACTCAAAGTGTCACATGCCACTCCTCTGGTGTCCTGTGATGGTCACCTCTCGTTGGCCCAGTTGTGATGCTGGCAGGTTGCTGAGCATTCCTGGGTTTCCATGCTTCCAGAAAAGTGGGAGGGCTGGGTGGGCTAAAGCAGACTTTCTTGAAGTCTTCCAAGAAGCTTTTTGGGGAAAAGGTTCCTTGGCTAAGCAAGTTGGAAAAAATGCACATTAGCATGTCAAAATTCTGAGAAATTGTAGAAAAAGTTTACCCAGCAGTTCCAATTCTGGGTATGTGCTAAAGAAAATTGAAAACTTATGTACACATGGAACTTTATATGCATGTTCAAAGCAGTGCTGCTCATAATGGGTTCTAGGTAGACACAACCCAAATGGCCATCGGGGTGAGTGGATAAACACAATATCCATACAATGGCTTGTTATTTCTCTGCAAAAGAATGGCATAGTGATTTATGCCTTATAAACTTTTTGATTGAACATATACAAACCTTAAAAACAATGCTAAATAAAAGATACCAGTATAAAACATCCAATAAACTATCAACTATATTTATATGAAATGTTCAGAGTAAGCAAATCTGTGGAAACAGTGGCTGCCTGGTGAAGACAAAGTGGGGGAGGAGGGGGAGACGGGGTAACTGCTGACAGGGCTTCTTCAGAGGATAAAGTACTCTAAAGTTAGAACATATTGATAGTAGCCCAGCTCTGCAGATGCAGCTGAAACCACTGAAGCAGACACTTTAAAAGGATAAATTGTATGGCACGTGAGGTTAAGTACCTTAAAGCTACTTCATTTATTTACTTATTTATTTTTTGATCCCAGGTCTTGCTATACAGTTCAGACTTGTGTGATCCTCCTATATCAGCCTCCCCAGTGCTGGGATTACAGGTGTGAGCCATCACACCTAGTCCTGGTAATGGCACCCTATGTGGTACTAGGGAGTGAACTTGGGACTTTGTGTTAGCCAGGCAGGTGCTTATGCTGCTGATATCTCCCCAGCCACCTAAAGTGACTTTGGAAAGAAAAGAAAACACTTTGGAAGAACTGAGTGTCTCCCACCTTTGTCTCTGGCTAACATCAGCACCTGAGTATGGTCTAATTTTTAAAAAATATATTTAGTACAGGCTCTACAGGGTCTCACTATACAGATTGGACTTGTAGTGGTCCTCCTGTTTTCAGCCTCCCAAGTGCTGGGATTACAGGCATGCACTACCAGGTGCAGTCTCTATCACAGTCTCAGTGCAACCTGGGGTGGGGCCAACCAGGCTCGTGGTACCGGGGGTGGAACGCTGGTCCCTCAGCTCTGCCTATTCAGGCACTTTAGTCTGCTCTGCCTATGCAGACACTTTAGTGTGCTGAACTATCCGGCCAGCCTTAAGCTCTATTAATATCCTCCAGCCTCAGTTTCCTCCTCTGTAAAACATGGCCCACAGTGCTGGGCTGCACAGTGCAGGTGAAAGACCACTGCCATGTCTGCTCCAGGCTGCATCCCTGGGAAGAGGTTGAATGGTTGAATCACAGATGAAATCCTAGGCACTGTGCAGTGGTTTGGCTTAGTCTGTACAGCTTCGACATATGATGTGTGGATTTTAGGCCATTTCTGTCCTGCTCTGACTCTCTGAATAGTGTCTGCCTGGCTGGGGTCTGGGGTCACTGGGGGATGAGCAGCAATACTGCCCAAGGACCTGCTGGGAGGACCAGAAGGGCTGTTCCCATGCATGGTGTGGCTCCAGCAATGACGAGGTAAGCAAGTGGCCCAGGAGAGACACTGCCCTGGGACAACACTTTTATTTCAACCTGTTGCCCCTTCTCAGCCGCTTAGCTTCTCTGAGCTTTGGGTCCCTCCTTGCTAGCATGTGATAACTATTCTTCTCAGGAAGCCACTGGGAGCTCACAGCAGCAGCCCCATTGCTGAGTGCTCCGGGAGTGACCAGCACCCCGTGGGCCAGCTCCAGCCTGGCAGTGCCTCACCAAGGGCTCTCTCTGTTGCTTTGCTCAGAAAAAGACACGAGGCACAGAAACAGGCTGGCTGAGGGCCTGATGTTTTTGTTCCAATCTTATCCCCCTTTTTAGTCTTCAAAGATATAATTAAAGTCTACATAAGATTGTCGTGGACATGTGTCCCTTTAATATGACTGTGCTCTCTGATACTTGTTCCCATTTTGTTTTAAAATACAAACAACACTTCCATGGACGACTTCACTCATAAAATTCTGTGCACTTCTCTGCTTATTTCCTTGAGGCAGATTCCTGGAAGTGCTATTACTGGGTCAAAGGGTATGAACTCGCTGCTCCATGAATGTGTTGCCAAGCAGCTTTCTAGAAAAGAAAGATTCCAACGTCCAAGGAGCAGTGTTGGCGATGCCAGTGTGGGAGGGTAAACGGCCTCTGGGCTCTTCCACCCATGGGTGTGATCCCTGGAAGAAGGCTGCCTGCACATCCCATGCACCAAAACTCACACTGGGCACTGAGTTGGACGTGTCAGTGCCATGGGCCCATGCTGGGGGTCTCTGAAGCACCTGCGAGCCTTCTCAGCGTGTTGAGTGTGAAGGTGCCATCTGCTCCAGGAAATGCCACATCTGCAGGACATACAAGATTTGTCATCAACAGGCCGGTAATGGGAATTCTTGACATTTACTGCTTACTCAGTAAATTATGTGTATTAATAAGTGTGGCCTAATAATAATTATACCAGATGGACTTGGCTTTCTTTTCATCTTAATAGAACAAGGAAACTAAGAGACAGAAAGGCTGAGTGACTTGTCTGAGGTTGCATAGTTTGGAGGCAGTTGGGAGATTAGGGATTTGCTTTGGTGATGGTCAGGGTGTGACCCTGAGGCCACGTGCTCACCAAGCTGTGGCCCTGCTGCGCTGTGGCTGATCAGCAGTAACTTCTTTTGTCCAGCTAGGGTTGAGTTTCTGGTAAACTGGAGTTCCTAATGAAGAGCCGGTGCTCACGTTGTGCCCCACCCCCACCCCGTGGGGAAAGCAGCAGGGGGGTGGGGCTGAGCATCAGGCCTGCGTGGTACAGTGGTGCGTGGTGCGTGGTGCGGCCCCCTAGGGTCGGGCGTGCTGCTGCACCGCACATGCTCTGCAAGGCGAATGGGAAGTGCCCGTAGCGTGAGTGCGTGGGTCCTCACAGCTCTCAGCATCTCTGCCCCACGCAATGCACTACTCGGTGAGCTATTTGAGGGCTGGTGTGTTACTGTCTCCCTCGCGCTGTGTTCCCTGGTCTGTGGCTATGTGACAGGCACTTGGTAGTGAACAGGTGTGGGCCTCGGGAACCTTGCAAAGTGCTGTAGGATCAGTAAACACCAAGGGAACGGAAATAGACGAAGTCTGAGCTAGGCTAAAGCAGAGCAGAAGGAAACAAGAGCGCAAGGAAGAGAGAGGGAGCACAGGAGCGCAGGGACAGTGTGACAAAGGGGACGCTGGTGGCTCAGGTCTGCAGGTGGCGTGATGACCCCTTGCGCTGGTGCAAGCGTGAATTGAGCAGGCTCTTCAGGGGCGGGATAGGGGCTGTAGGCTCCTGCGGAGAGAAGCAGAACCAAACGGGTGGGGGACCTCTGGGAGGCCCCTGTGCCCCGAATCATCTGAGTGTCCGGTGGTCTTGCTGAGATAGATCCCTGGGCCCTAGCCACAGAGTAACTGATTCCTCAGAATGTGCATTTTCAACCAGTCCCACGACAGGCACAGAGTGAGTTCAACCTTTCTGCCAGCCCTAGGAGACCCTCACCCACCAGCCCAGGCTCTGCACTCTAATTCCAGGGCATCAATGCTGGGGACCTTCCCCTCTTACTACTCAAGGATGCCTTTTGTGGTGGGGGCAGCGAGCAGGCGGCTGCCCTGGAGTTGCCTGCCCCACTCCAGTCCAAATGGTGCACAAGTGGTGAGACCTTGCGAGACCACAAAAGGGAAACCAGCTGCTGAGTGTGGCCCACCACAGGGGCCCAGGAAGGCGCTGGCCAGGACGCTGACTCATTGAAGCCAAGGCGGCTTTTGTCCTCAGCCTTCTCAAGCAATGGGCCTGGGTGGGGACAAGGCCAGGATGCAGGCTTTAGCAAAAGAGACTCCTTGGTCAGCAAATTCCTGAGAGGTACTGGGCAACATGTAGGCTCCCATGCTCAGGATGAGAACAGGAAGCCAACTGCTGGTCCCTGAAAGTCCAGGCTCCTGAGACGCCTCGCTCACTTCATGTCTGCCCTTAACTCCTGTCCGGCTGAATGCTGAGGCACTTGCTCCAGCTGTAGGGCTGGGGACAGGTGCTGTCCCCTGGAAGACTAGCAGACCTGGCTGGCACCAAGAGTGTGTGGAAGCCAGGCATGTGAGGGGCTGCGTTCAACGCCATCTCCCTGAGCAGCTTAGGAACTAAGTGGCCTCAGGCCAGTCACTGTGTCTGAATTTATGAAACTACAATCTGTAAAGCCAAAGCATTCTCAATCCTGCAGGCATGTGGGTTTGCGGGTCTACAGGGCCAGTGTACTCGGGGGACCTGGGTGCCCCTGTGGTGCTATTATTTGCTGGGATGATGCCACTTTTCCAAATAGCCAGCTTGGAAGCCAGGCTGTAAAGCTGAGCAGGATACGGGGTGGCACTGGCAGGACCACCTTTGGATCTACGGGCTTCCCTTCAGCAGAGTGCAGGAGTCAGAGTCTTAAGCACTTGGGCCTCTTGAGTCCTGTGTGTGAGAGGCCTGGAGTTCCTGCTCTTCTCCAGGCCCTACAGGCCCACCATGGCCCTATCACAGCCCTTTCACAGGATGCTGGGACCATTCCATCAGCCTGGTGGTTCTCAGACTTGAGTATCAGAATCATGCAGAGTTCTTGTGAAGAGGCAGATTGCTGGGTAGGCTCAGTGCACCTGAGGTGGAGCCAAGAAACCCGCCTTGCTCCCTAGGTGCTGGGCCCATGTTAGGCTGAGCTCTGCCTGGCACTTCCCCAGTCCTACCTGAGGTCACCTCGGCTGGCTGGTGAGTGTGAAGGGCCTCCACACGTTGTCCTGTCCTGCAGCCCCATGCTTTCCACGGTACCCTCCCTTGCTTGGTTCTGGGTGTGGCCAGGGTTCCCTCTCTGGAATTTTGTCCCAACTCTGTGAAGGGGAGGACAAGTAAAGGGATAGGGCACAGACTTAGGAACGTGTTGGTCCTAGTGGAAAAGTCTTACCTTCTGTGAATCCAGGTGAAAAGCACACGGGAAGCAACTATTTAAGAAGGTGAAAGGCAGTAAAGGAGCTCCGTGAGTATTTGTTGAATTAGGGAACAAAAAGTTACTTTACAGGACACGCTTTTTTATTAAAAGGCACTCTAGCTTCAGGAAAGCCCCGCAGGTATCCATGGAAAGCTGCTGTGCTGATCCTTTCATCCAAAGCTGGGAAATTGGAATCCCCTCAGACCATTCAGCAGTAGAGGACATTTCTGGCCCAGAGTTCCAGTGAATAGCAAGGCAATTAGAGTCCCAGGCTCATAAGGGTTACACACTCCAAAAGTGTTCATATAAAACTTGTTAGCATACTAGGAAAGCTTATGTACGCCTCAAGCGAGGAGGGGCTGCCTCAGGCCTTAAGTGTGGAAGGGCTACCTCAGGCCTTAAGTGAGGAGGGGCTGCCTCAGGCCTTAAGTGTGGAAGGGCTGCCTCAGGCCTTTGCTAGTTCCTCAGATCCTGAGAACTATACCTCCGGGCCCAGGTGCGCTGCAGCCTTGGGTGTGTGTGCCAGAGTGCTGGGGATGGGCAAAGGTGGAGGCTGGGGTGAGGGCAGGTTTCTGTTTCCTCTCTCAAGCCCTCTCAGCCAAGCTACTCCAGCAATTAGACCCAGGAAGATGTTGATTTCTTACAGTTTCAGCCACCAAGGCCATAGCAAAGCACCACTTCCCCTAGACTCTCACTAAGGTGCTGGAACATAGAGGTAATTGATGATGAATATGGGTGGATTGATGACCTGGGGTCAGAGGTCTCCCTGCACACACACACACACACACACACACACACACACACACACACACACACACCCCATAGTGGGTGGATGAACCTTGCAGCTCCAACTCACTGGAAACAAGTCATTCTGGATCCAGTGGCAGTGCTACAAGTAGGTGGTTTGGAGTTTGAAGGGACGGTTCCCTTCTACTCCTTCTCCTGCCTGATGGTCCAAGGACATGTGATCAAGAGCACAGAGCAGCAAGGAGGTCACCAATTAGAGGGCGAGCTGGAGGTCAGACCTTTCCAGAAAGCGAGTCACTTCCAGGAAGGCAGTGCGGCCAGTGCCTTCTCTTCCTAGTTTCCTGGCAGTCAGTTAGCTTTGTCCTGGTCAGTGACCTATATTCTCCAAAGACAGCGTCAAAGTTGAGCAGAGGGAGTTGGAGACCTGGAAGAGAAGGGTGGCCTTTGTCTACCCCACCTGAAAATGCAAGATGAACAACCAGGCAGGGCCCTATTTCTGGAGAGTGAAATCCTGCTCCTGGTCCTACCAGCACAGATTCCTCTTCGAGAGACATGTTTTCCGGGAACAGAAACTTTCTGGAACATAAAGTTGCCTGATGTTATACCCACCCTTCCATGTCAAAGAAATGGTGTATGCAATCGCTTCTTACCTGCTGGTCTCCAGTCAACATCCAGCTTCACTTGCCTCTTACCCCATTGGGTGGCATGCAGGGAAACAGCAGGAGTAGAAGAGCAGAGTAAAATTCAGACTTGGGTCCCCTGACTTCCAGAAGGGGTAGGTAGAGGAATATGGTATTGTCTTGGTTACTTTTATCTTGTTGTTGAGACAAAATACTTGACACCCCAAGTTAAAGAAGAAAGGTTTGTTTAGCTCATGATTTGGAGGTTTCAGTCCATAATCAGTTGGCTCCAAGGCAGAGTGGTATGGTGAGGAACAATAGTTCAAGGCATTGGAAAACATCAAATTGAACAAAAATAAAAGCAGGGGAGAGCACACCTCTTCTCTTCCCTTACATGTAGGCTGGCTGCCCACCCCCACCATCTCTCCTCTTCCACAAGCTCAGGATGTTTACAGAATGAGGAACCTGGCCCCCCGGCTGAACCACTTAGTTAAGCTTCAGTTCTCAAGTTGACCAAACATATCAACCATTACAGGGATGGAGGGTGGGAGGGAGGTGGGTAATGATTCTCCTGCTGGAGAGGAGTGCAGATACAGGGATGAAAGGGGCGGGAGCAATGTGGAGACGAAGGTTAACCTTGAGTGCTCAGAATATACTGGCCCAGGACCCCAGAGCCTCACTCACTAGTCATCCAACAGAGTGCCTAAGTGGTCAGTGAATGGCAGTTGAGGCTTTCTCCCATGGCTTCCCAGGCCACCCTCAATGGGCACAGTTGGCTGCAGGTTAGACCTGTCCACCAAAACATCGCCCCCTCCCTGAGGTCATGTGGGAGCTGTCCTTTTGTGCCTCTAATTGTTAGCGTATTACCTGGCCCAGGCCCTATTTTAGTGTCTTCTCAAACCCAGCTCCTTGGCCTTTCCTTTCCCTACCCATCCCAGTGCCCTAGGAGACACTGGCGGTCAGCCTCCAGCTTTCCTGTGGAACCAGAGGAGTGAATAAAATAATTTTGCCACGCCCACTCTGGGCCCTTGCTGAGGTGACCAGACATCTGCTCTGCCATGAATGCATTGGACCCATTATCAGGAGCCAGCCCCTTGCTTCCTGCCATAACAGTGCTGGCCATAGAGGACTACATCTGCCTGATAACACCTTGCTTCCTATGGCCCTGCTGTACAGCCTTGGGAACTCCAAAGTGTCACCATTTTAGGCCACTCTTTAGTTCTCAGTGACCTTCATTGTTTTCAGCATTTCAGCTTCCCTGAGCCATAGCTTCCCTGGCAGACAGTCAGATGTGATGTGTCTATGAACCCAGAAGAAGGATTGCTATGGAAAAAGAAAATGCCCCCGGAGTTCTTATGCAACCACAATCCATGCCCTCTGGGCCCATCTTCAAAGCAATGAAAGAATAGGTACAGTTCTGATGCAGACAGGGCTACCGAGATGGTCCCACAACTCCATCTGATGCTAGTCCTCGTTTCTCGGTTTCCATAAAGCTAGCCAATCAAATTGTTAATGCCAAGAAACAAGGAGAGGGCAACCATTCTGCCACAAAAGTGGGGTTTCGTTTTGTCTCTTCCTTCTTCCTGATGGGGGTGCTCTGCAAGGGTGATGGGGAAGCAAGGGAAAATCCCTGCTGTCCAAGTACCATTTTTATGGTCAGTTGGGTCTGAGATTCTGGGATCAACTCTGTGACCTGCTTAGCCAAGCTCCTGAGCAGAGTTCATTCAGTTCTTCCTTCTGAATCAGGGGGCTGGGGTAGGACCTGCTTACCTGATTCAGAGCTGCCAGGAGGCTACCGTAGGCCTAGCTTAATTTCCTAGGGTCTCCAGGCTTTGGGCATCCCTGTGTCATCGAGATACTAGAGGAAGATGTCAGATTATAAAAGTCAGAGAGCTAGTCCTTTAATACAGCAGTAAATTCCCAGCTCAGCCCAAGAATCTGGCCAGGATTGGGAGGATTGCTGCCAGAGAGACAGGAACGCACCTAGGCTGATCTTCCTACCAGGGATTAGACCCTGTTTCCGGTTACTGGAATCTTCTGGGTGAATGGAATTTACTGGAAAACACTCCAAGCCCTGCAAATTCCATTCACTTAGAGTGACTGCACAAGGCTGTGTGCATGCCACAAGGCCTCCAGACCCAGTTTGGACAGCAGAACAGAAGGATGCTGAGCTGTGTGTGAGTTGAGGCCCCCGGAGGGTGGTGCCAGTGTTTCTGCAGCTGAGCAGGAGATGCTGGGAGAGCCTGTATCCAACTGGCTCTTGGCACCCAGCTGGCCAGATGCTGGACCTCTTAGAAATGGAAGCCTGAGCCTCTCATCTTCTGTGGAAAGCCCTCAAAACTTACCTCTCTGTTGTTCCCAGATCAAGGCCAAAATCCCACTTAGTCTGATTGCTTCAGGACCTGACTGTCCACACAATGGATATCTTTCCTCAGCCCTAGACATACTCATGTTCCACTGCTCCCCCTCAAAGCTTTTCAGTTCATCCCAGGACCTTTGCAATTGTTGTTCTTTCCTTCTAGATGTCTAGATTGCTCTTTGCTCATTATTTCCCATGCTTTCTCCAGATCTCCTTGAATCTACAGGATCTGGTCAAATACTCCTTTCACAAGTACCATGCTCTGGATCTTTGAAGTGTTTTTTATAGCTTCCAATATTGTGCTACCCATTTAATGTCTGATTTCCTGAAAGGGCCACCAAACTTAGTGGCAATCAAGAGTTTGCTTCTCAGAGTATGTCCCTGCCAAGCAAGGCACAGTAAATATTTGAAGATGGATGGGTAAATAGAAGAAAGGGTGGATGGAAAGATAGATGGATGGATGGATGGATGGATAGATGGACAGAAGGGAAGAAGACTAGATAGATAGGTGAATGGATAGGAGAGGTGGATGGGTGGATGGATGGGTAGACTGAAGAGTAAAAGGAAGAAAAGACGAATGGAGGGAGTAAGGGATGGTTTTCACTTTGCATGTTTTCTAGCCCGATCACTGCACTGATACGCAACACCCAGGCTAAATGACCATCGCCTAAACTGAAAACTATATTCTTTAACCAGCTCAGCCCTTATAGCCTTAAGAGCATAGGTGACAAAGGAGGATAATGTTCCTGCGAATGCTGAGATGTTTTCCATTCAAAACAACCTAGCCTGGTAACTCAGCCCTGCAGTCTTGAGGCTCAGAGCAGGCAGCGTAATCAACAGTGTCTTTGAGCCTGCTAGAGCCTTGAGTTGGTGGTTTACTCAGTGTGATGCTGGGCAGTCATGTGACTTTCCTAGGCCCAGTTCCCTCATCTGAGGCCCTTACTGGGCTACTAAGGCAATGGGATATAATCATTTCTGACCACTTGTAAGGTAGGGAAAGCACCATACACCCCTGGAAGTAAGAGGACATACTTGTGGCCACATAGTTGGAGTGAGCTGCAGCTATTGGAGCTCATCATTGTCAGGTTGCAAGTGAAGTCTGCACACTCTGCTGTTTTATGCTTCCTTCAAGCTGCTGGCTCAAACTTGGTAGAAGTATCTTTTCTTTGACTGTCCCTCCCTCCCTCCCTCCCTCCCTCTCTCCCACACTCCCTCCCTTCCTCCCTCCCTCCTCAGAATCCTATCCGAGTGACTGACCTTAAGTCTGTGGGAGGCATGAGCTTTACTGTCTGGAGCCCAATGTCTAACTTATCTTTGGCTTCTGGCTCAGGTAGCTCATTTGCGGTCCCCTAGGTTTGATACCCTGGTCCCTCCCAGCTACTCCAAGGGTGTGTTCTTCCTGGTAGCAGACCCTTCCTTCCTTTGCCTCTGAGACAGCACTGACTGTGGGGTCACAAAGACTCTGACTCTCAGTTCTGTGCATTACTTGTGGCCAGTGACTCAAACCTATGAATGAGTTTCCTCCTCTATAAACCACAGATCTAGCACCCCTGTGGGCTGACGTAGAGACGCAGCAGGGACTTCTGTGAAAGACATGCCTAAACATGGCATTTTCTCAAGACATGTGGGTTTTCTTCTGCAAAAGTTCACCTCTTCATCACAGCTCTGCTTCCTAGAATTTCCAAAGATGTCCTACCTGTGCTTCCACTGCCAAGCAGAGGATGCGGGGTATCTAGGGGCCAGATGTGCTTCCTTTCCTGTGAGGTGTTAACTCTTCCTATTCTCTTTTCCTGACTCCAGAGACAGGAGGCTGCCAGGGTTGAGGCTTCAGTGGCCTGGGAACCTGCTCAGGGAGGTGTCTTCCGTGAGACGGCAGAGCAGGAGTCTGGAGCCTCTGGGGACAGAGGCCTGGACACAGCTGCTGAGTAAAGGAGGTCTGCAGTAATGAACAGCACTTGCCTTGACTGTCCCCACCCCACACAGTTCCAGGAACCCATGAACTCGAGTCAGGATTGTCACCACTGAAGTCTACAGCCAGCTCAGTGGGCCCCTCCTCGTGCTTAGTGGATGCTTTCAAGCACAGTGGCTTCAAGCCCCTTCAGTGTGATTCACCTTGATTCTGCCCACTGGGGACCAAGCACCTCCTCTGGGCCAGGCACCGGGGCTGTGTAGATGAGGAAGCCCCCGTCTTTGCCTTCCACTGCTTCTGTATCATTGGAGAGACACCACCCAGTGGTCTTTAACCCTGCAGAAGTTTTCGAGGTAACTGATGCTTGGGCCCACAGGGATAGAACCTGAATCTGTGGGGGCCCCTATGATCTGTGCACGCGTGTGCATGTGCGCGCGTGCACACACACACACACACACACACGCACACACACGCACACACACACGCGCACACACACACACACACACACACACACCTACTCATGGTGACCAGCTCCCTCCTGCACCACGCACAACCCTATCTCCTCTTTCCTGTTGCCTGAAGTCAGGTATATTGAGATGTATGCTCATACAAGCAAAGCTCACATTTAGGTACAGGTTCCATAAGTTTGGACAAATATGCTCAAGATGCCACACAGCCCTCCTACCCCAAGAAGGCTGATTCCTGACCTCTGAAGATCTTTAAGTCACCACTGGCATTCATTCCTCGGCTCTGGGCTACTGCAGTGCCCAGCACTCACTATGATGCAGGATGTGAGCTCCAGTGGGTGGCGCGTTTCATCTGCTCTACTCAGTGACAGGGTTGGGAAGGACAGGGCTGTGGGAACACCAAGGGGTGCAGGCTCCTCCCCACCTCCCAAGGGGACAGAGGTGGACCATGGCAGGATAGAGGGTGAGAAGGCATCCCTTGATGTCAGAGGCCAGGAGTGAGGTGAGCTTAGAGGCCCACTGGGCAGCGGTGGAAAGGCCAGCAGAGAGGACTGCGAGTGTCTGAGGCATTTAACCGCTGTGGAAAGGTTGGAGCTCAAGGGTGGGGGAAACCCCAGCCACCTGGGGGTGGGGGGTGGATCACACTTGGGCAGTTTCCTCAAAAAGTGTTGTTGGATTGGCGGGTGTGATAAGCCTGTCCAACCTCTCCACAGAGGTGTTTCCTCCTCATTTCAGAGATAGGAAACCAGGTTGTGAGGTGGTTATGGGATGGTTATGGGATGGTCACAGGCCAGGAGCCAGGAAGATGGAGCCATGGGAGTTGTGCTCCTAACACCGCACAGCGCCCCGCTCTCCCCAGGGCACTCGCAGCACCTGCTCCTTTCCTCCCACTGCTGTTCCTCGTTTTACTGGGCCAGTCTAGAAGGGGGTGGGAGCACTGGGCCATGGCCATAGGTAGGTGGAGAGAACAGGGCTGCTCCGAGCTGAGGGTGATCTGGCCTCGCCCTACCCCAGCCGAGCAGACGCCTGAGCATCTGTAAAGTCAGATTGTCCCTCCTGGAGCTGAGCAACCACCGGAGCTGAGTCACAGAGGATTTCCTTGAGATTAACAATTTTCTGAGGTCCAGGTACCTGGTTGTGGTACAGGCAGCTGGCTGTTCGAGCCATTCACTAATCCTAGCAAAATACTTGGTATTTCCAGTCATTCCGGCTGGAATTAAACTTAAATCAAGTCCAGGAAAACACAGCCAGGAGAATGTGGGCAAACCTGCCAAGGAAATCAGGCATCTTGCCGGCTGCAGCTTTTCCAATGCTGGAGCTGCGGACAGGAAGAGTGAGAACAGAGTGAGCCCCAACTGGGCTTTCAGAGACCTGACCCACCTCCAGGCTCCCACCCACCTGGTGGGCAGAGCAGGCACCTCAAGCAGGCAGGCCGAGTGAGGTGGGAGGTCTGGGCTGGGTTCCTCCTCCTCAGCTGCTGGGACACGTCCCTCTGCCCAGGGCTCACCGCTGTATCTGGTGGCAGAGAAGCAGCACTGGTTAGCAGGAGAACTGTGGGCTTTGGAGCCAGTGGCCTGAAGCTGATTCTGTCAGCCACCACGTGCCTACCACCCGGAGGCCCCTCTGTGGTTCCGTTCACTCTCTGGGAACCCGAGGATAATACGGGCATTTCACCAGATGGTTGTGAGTATTAAATAGGTCAACACTTGTAAAGGTTCTAGTACTGTGTCTTACCTATTATAAGCAGTATGTTAGCTATTGTCATTTTCTGAGCCTCAGTTTCCCCTCCTGCAAGAGGAGGCTGGCAGTGGCTCTTGATCACCAAGGACATTCTTTACTCCGGTGTTCTCCAGTTCAGAGCAGAGCTCCTCTGGGAAAAAAGCCCTGCTCTCAGGGGAGGAAGTGGATGGGTGGACAGCATTATGTGTCCCATGAGCCATTGCCCCACCAAGCGGCTGAGCACATAAGCACTGTGTTTGTATATGCATATATGTGCCTATGGATATGTGTGCCTGTGCATGCATATGAAGATACATGTGTTCTGTGGGTGTGTGTCTCTGTGTACATGTATACATATTCACAGGCATATGTATATACATGCATGTATGCACTTGTGTTGTGTGTTGGCTTCCATATGTTAATATGTGTGGTTGTGTGTGTATGTGTGTGGGGGTGGGTGTGTATCTGCCTTGGTCACTTCCTCATCATTGAAATATCTGACAGCTATGACATAGAGGAGGTGCAGTTTACGTTGGCTCACGCTTTCAAGTCATGCTTGGCTGGCCCCAAGACAGAAAGAATGATGAGCAGGCGCAGTGGGGAAGGCGCTCAGCCCACGCAGCCGGAACAGGGCAAGCAAGGGGATCGCGGCCACCAGGAGCAGGCTGCCAAACTGGTTCAGCCACGTGGACATCAGTGAGACCAGTGCAGCCACTGTGGAAGTAAGAACGGAGGGTCTTAAGAGCTAAACGTAGAGTCCCGTTTCACTCATCTAATCCTCTTCTAGCTATATCTCCTCAGAAGAGTTAAAGATTTCCAACTATAGTGATATTTGCATACCCACCCACATTTATAGCAACACAACTTTTTTATTTTAGTACAGGGTCTCACTACACAGATGGGACTCACAGTGATCCCCCTGTTTTCAGCCTCCCAAGTGCTGGGATTACTGGCATACATCACCATGCCATCTCAGTTGCTGTCTCAGTGAGCCCTGGGGGTGGGGCCAGCATGGCATGACACAGATCGAACCCCGGCCACTGTTAGTCCTCTGAGCTATCTGGCCAGCCTACAACACAACTCTTTATGGTAAACTCTTGGAAGCCACCTACGTGTTGATGAACAGAAGAACTAATAAGGAAAAGGTGGTATTTATACACAATGAAATACTACTTTATTGCAAAAGATAAACTTGAATTATGAGAAACTCAATATACAAATAAAATACAAAATAAATGCTAGGCAATAGATACAAAGAATACATTTCTCCAGGCCATGCACCCAATAATCTATCTCCAACCAGGCTCCACCTGCCTACAGCACACTTACCTACTGAATGCATCAGTGAATGAGTGTATGTATCAGTATCGCACTCCCGTGATTCATTATGTACCCCCCCACACACATATACATGGCCACACATAGATGTATGGAAACACAGTGGAAATACATGCATGTATACATACATGGTGTGTGCACAGAGTGTGTGATTTTACACATTGCAGTGTGCACACATGTACACATAGGATTCTTTATATATGTGTGAGTTCATGTGTGCATATCTATTTGGGCAGGCACATCGGTCCAATATAGACAGAAAGGGCCGCCCCATTTATTTTAGTGCCCCTGCCTCACCTTGTATCTTGACTCAAGATACAAGATACAAGACTCAAGATACAAGATGGGTGCATCTGAGTGAGTAGTGGAAGTGACTCAAGCACAAGAAGGAAGGATGGAGAAGAGGAGAGAGAAGAGGAGCAAAGGTGCACTGATGGAAGAGTGCCAGCAGGACTGGGATGGAGAAGCTGAAACAGAGAAGGACAGTGAGCTGCTGTGTGGCAGACACTGGGCTCTGTGGCTCTTCTGCCATAAGCAAGGAGAGACAAGTCCAAAGAGTTTGAGCAAGCAATGACAAGTTGCAGGGTGCACTATGCCTCAAGTCCTGTGCTCTGTGACCCTAGGCCTGCCTGGGCTGCTTTGACTTTCGGGTTCTTTCCTAGAGATAGGGAGATAGTGTCGGGATAGTGCAGTCTCTGGGCCTCTGTTCAGCCTCTACAGCAGGAGGCCACTAGCTCCAGGCACCGAGTGGGTGGGCAGGCACCAAAGGGAGATTCCACAGAGCTGGATGACAGTATCCTGGGCCAGGGTAAGGAAAGATCTGCCAGGCAGAAGACAGTCCAGGGCACCAGGGGACAATGGTAGTGAAGTGGACAGAAAGGGGGCTCAGCCCAGGCTCTAGGGTATTTATAACTTAGTTCTGTTCTAAGGCATCTATTTTGGGCAGATCGTGTTACTTTTCTGAGCCCCAGCTTGCACATCTGCCAAATGGGGCCACTTTTCCTACCCAGGCCCACGCCTACCTCATTTGGGGGTTAAGAGCACAGCTTCTGCTATCTCAGGGGGAAACCCCTCTCTTGATCCTTAGCAGCTGTGTGACTCTGGGCAAGTGACTGAAGGGTTCTCAGTCTTCTCACATGTAAAATGTAGTCTCTAATGCATAGTGTCACTGGGAAGATTAGCTCAAATAATACGCGATATGTTCAGAACAACCCCTGGCACAAAGAAAGGAGCTAGAAAGTACTAACTTCTGTGGCAGTGCTATTATTTAATAAAGCTGTTACAGGAATAAAATGATCTCATGAAATGGAAGCTGCTCCTCTGTAGAAAGAGCTGTTGGAAAGGAGCGAGTCTACCCTATGGTTCGTGGTGGTTTGTGTCCTCTTCCCTGTCGAGAATCACACATTCTCCTATCAGTGGCCTTGGACTTGACAAGCTTCAGCCACAGCCAGCAGTGCATAGCAGGTCTCCGCAGAAATTCAACATCACTGTGCTTACTTTTTTCTTTGACTATGAGAATATCAGCTGCCAGGTGGGGCAGCTCCCATGGCCTGAGCATTAGGAAGAGCAGAGACAGCAGAGCCCGGTTGGTCAGTAGCTACCATAACATGATGTCCGCAGGAAATAGGAGCTCCTCAGTGACAGCTCCTGAGGTCTGGGGATTGCTTGTTACTGACACACAAGCACATTCTAAAGGAGGTCTCTGCAGAAGTGTTTCTGATCTATTAGAGGGAAGAGGAGATCAGATTTCATAGCTGAGCTCCAGGAGAAGATTGGGGTAGATAACACACGTACATGTACACATACATACACACACACACACACACACACACACACACACACACACACACACACACCCTCCCTGCTGCTTGTCCTTTATTTGCATATCTCATCCAGTATGTTACCACTTCATTTGGACCTCTGGAGTTAACTAGTTGTCCCTTAGGATCCTCTCATCCACATCCCTGCCCGGATCTTGGCTCCTCGGTTGTCGCACTGAGAAAATCCAAGAAGCTCTGTGCACTGGCTTCGCTTTGTTTGCCTTTACGTACTTATGCCATCGTGCTAGGAACAGGAAGGCAGCAGGCCAGCATCAGCCTGCACCGCAGAGTGTGGGAGTGGTTCCCGGCCTCCCGAGAGCAGCGGTTCCTCTCCTGTGGGTCTTCTTTTCAGAGCCAGGTCCGTTAACGTGAGGAGCGAATGGTGCAGTGTGAGGCTGCGTGGCCCAGAAGACGTGCTTCCCAGAGGGACCCCAGGAATGAGCACTGAGGACCCTGCTACACTGCCCACCCCCTGGCCCAGCCGCCCTCACAAGTGGTCACAGAGGGCCTGGCAAACATTGCCATCTTGCTCTTGGGGAGAGGAGCTGTTCATAGACTCTGACCTCACTGGGCTGGGAAAGTTCCCATTTGGAGTGAGTTTCACCCAGGAGGCAAAGCAAACATCTGGTTGCACCGTTCCTTGTCTCCGTCCAGCCGCCCTACTCGGGGATTCCAGGCATCTATTCCACGGCTGGTCCATCTTCTTTTCATACCGTATAGCTGAGCCTGGCTGCCTTTGATCCTCCCTTCCATCCAGTGAGCCATTCACAGATGCTCTCCCCTCGTGCCTGCTCTGGCCCTGACAGGAATTTTCCTGTGGTATTCTGTGGTCACAGTCCTGTAATTTACAGCCCAGTGCATGCAGGCTCTCACCACGCTGAAGACTTTCAGAGAAAAGCTGGGTCTGATGAGGTGCTCTGGCTGTCACAGAAGGTTATGGAGAAGCCCCCTCTGGAGTCCAGCAGCACCCCACCCGCCCCACCTTGCAGCGTGCATAGCCAGCCACTGTTTTCTTTGGGTGAGGTGCAAAGACCAGAGGCATGTGGGCAACAGGGGAGCTGCGGGCCAGAAATAGGTGAGGGAAAGCAGTTCAGGCTGCCTGTGCCTCTCAGCTTCTCACTGTTGAGCCCACAGGAGTTTGTGGCCCCTCAGAAGCCAGCCCTCTTTCTCTCTTGGTTCCTAGTGTCTTCAGCATACTTGATTCAACTTCCGTGGGCCCTTGCTTCTGTTGCTGTCCCCGTCAGTCTCTCTCTGCTTCCTTCTGTCTCATTTTTGCTTGCTTGTGTACCCAGCATCCTGTGGATTCTTCCTGCTGCTCTCGTTTGTAGGATCTCTCAGCTTGGGTCCCCATCTTCCTGTTACTCAATACATGCCACGTCTCCACTGGCTTCTTTTGGATGTGCTGTTACCTCAGCCTAGTTCCCTCTGCACCCACCTGACACCCCCCCACCTCCCCAGCTCCTCCTTAAGTTTCCTTCCATCGCCTTCCCTTCAGGGTGTCTAGACCTCCTGCCAAGTGGAGGTCCTCTCTTGGTCCTCCATATGTTATGTCTACACTGCTCCTCAGTAATGCAAAGGCTCCTGAAGGGCCACTGCAGTGTCACTCAATGGCATTGTGACATCCCAAGTGTTCCTCACATGGTCTAGCTTCTGCAGATCCAGAGAGGAGATAGGAGCTCTGGCTAATACAGAAACTAGATGGGAATCCAGGGGGAGTCCAAATATAGCAGCAGCATTTGTAGAACCAGGTTGTGTCACTCTTTGTGTAAAGCCCACCACTAGTTTCCACTTGCAACAGGGGTCACAGCTTACTTTTTGTGTAGCTCGCAGGTCTCTGCAGCATCCGGGCTCTGTGGATTTCTTCAGCCTCCTCTTCAGCCACACCGTCCCAGGTCACCCCACCCCACTCATCATTACCCTGGCTTTTACTTCTTCAAAGAAAGAAAAGAAAAATGTTGTCTCCTCAGCTCATTGGCAAAAGCTCCATGCAACAGGAACTGAGGCTTTTCATTTTTGTACGGCCTGAGCTGGTGCTTAGCACAAGTCAGGTACTCAGCTAACATGTGGCTGTCTGAAGGCATCCCCTAGATATGGGTGTGGGTGGAGATGTGGCACCGATTGCATGTGGTTTATTCCACAAGGACTGATGTGTGCAGAGTATGGCCCTCACTGGAGTGGTACTGATAAGTGGCAGGGCCCAGTGGGAGGTCCCAAGGCTGACCCTCCCTCTTGCCTTGGATTGGTTGTGTCTTGGTCTTCTCCTCTCTCATGTTTGTCTGCCATATGAAGCTTTCTGCTACAAGGCAATGCAGCCTTGGTGGCTCTACCAGAGACAGAACTACACTATTTAGACTTTCAGCCTCCAAAGCTATAAGTTACTCTGTGTGTGTGTGTGTGTGTGTGTGTGTGTTACCAGGGATTGAACTCATGACCTTGCAGGTGCTTATTCTACTGAGCTATATCTCTGGCCCTAAAGCCGCAAGTTGAATAAAACTTCCTTTCTCTATAAATATCCAGCCTGAAATATTTCTTTTTCAAAAAGTTATTTATTAATTTATTTATTCATTTATTTGGTACACAGTCTTGTTACATGGCTCAGACTTATAGTGAGACTCCTGTCTTAACCTCCCAAGGGCCTGGAATACAGGCATATTCTATCACGCCTGGTTTCAGTGGCCAACACGACATGTGGAACTAGGTATCAAATGCTGGTCCTTGCACTTGCACTTGCCATGCAGGTGCTTAGACCTCCAAGCTATCTCCCAAGCCCTTGAATATTTCATAATATTAATGAAAAACAGACTAATACAAAATGAGAAATCATGAGGTATATACGAGGTACAGGGTTGATGGAACTATGGCCTAACTGAAGAAGCTCGAAGGCAGTGATAGGTCCAGCACAGAAGAAGTCTGTGTCTGACCTTAAGGCCCTAAGTGCTATGCCTAACCCTGGTATTGACCATATAACTTGCAGTGAGGGCCTCCAGCCCTTCATAGTACTGGTGATAGGCTAGCAGGGAAGAATGGATGCTTTTGGCTTCCATCAGTAGGGTAGGCTGAAGCATGAAGAACTTGGGGACAGCATGAGCAGCTCTGGAATTCTCTAGTTCAGGCTAAGAAATGCTGTGGATAAGGGAAGGACTCATGAGGACACACAGGTGCAAAGGCTTGGGGAGGAGACAGTGGGACTCACTAGCGGAGGAAAGAAGAAACCAGCTCCAGGAATATGGGAACTTAGGGTCTCAGCATCTGTGGGGATTAACTTCATGCATAGTAACATGTTGTTTCTGGGTGTGTCTGGCAGATGGTTTCCAGAAAGGATTTGCATTTAAGTTAGCAAGTCAAGGAAAGAAGATCATCCTTACCAGTATGGGTGGGCATTACCTACATCTCAGGGAGTCTGAATAAAACAGGAAAGTAAGACTTTCTCATGTTCTTGAACTGAGTTCACCAACTTCTGCCCTCTGAAATCAGAGCTTTTGCTTCTTGGGCCTTTGGGTTCCAGAGCACATACATGCATCAACCCCCGGGGTCTCCAGGCTTCTGAGTCAGATTGAATCACAGCCCTGGCCATCATGGTTCTTGGGGACAGCATATCATGGAGCTTCTTGGCTCCCAGAATCTCAAGCCAATTCCCACAATGGATAGATACTTATTTTTTCTATTGGTTCTGATATCCTGGAGAACATAGACCAACACCAGGTCTCAGGGAATGGCAAGACCCAGGGGCCCTGAAAGAACCTAGAATGGGGACGAATTAGCAGATCAGGACAAAGGCATAGAGGCCATTCCAATGTGGCATGAGCTTTATCATGCAGCAGCTTCTGGGGCACTTCCCAGCCTCTGTCACCTTACTAAGTTACTGAACTGCACTCACCATTGAATATCTGCTCACATTTCCTTATTGTCTGTATGAGAATGAAAAACATTGTTGTGATAATTCCCTGAGGTGATGCAAGTAGAAGGTATAATGCAATACCCAATACATAGCCAGTCCTCAGATAAATAGTATTAGCTCTTTTGCAGTTAACATTATTCATAACAAATGTGTTGCACAAACTGGAAGCTTAGAACTGACTCTTGGTGATTTAGGTACAAAAGTCCAATATAGAATAAGGGTTCTCAAGAGTATGAGCTAGGTCTTAGGAATACTGTGACCTGTGCCTGGGCTCCTAGGATGGTTGCTCAGTTCTTTGGTGGGGGCTGAGGCTCTAAAGACTCTTTCTCAGGCTGGTGTAGCTGGAAGCCCGAGGTAATCAAGTCAGTAGGTTCTGAATGTGACTCAGGTATAAGGTGCAGGGGGCAGAGGTAACTGCACTGGAGGTGGGCTCTGATCCATGGGCCAGGGTCCATGATCCAATTCAACACCTGCTTCTCTTTATAATGCTTCTAGCAAAACACATGACCGGAGGCAGTGGATGCCGCTGCCCGCCTGTGTGGCCTTGGTTAGGGCTGAAGAGCCTGGTCTGCCTGGAGCTGCCTGTCTGGAGGCTGAGACATGTGCAGATCCACACTGTTGAATAGACCCAGATGGCAGTTTCTACCACAGATGGTTTTCAGGCTCTTCTATCTGTGAAGCATTTCATCCCTCTGCTGAGCATGCATCGTGATGATTTCTGGAATATGAGCTCACTTCACTGTGGGCACCGCATCATCATCACATCGGTCTTGCACGATGCTGGCATTTGGAATGCCAGTGCATGGAGTTGACTCAGAACAAGGCACGAATGAAGCCAGATCCCGTTGCTTCAAATCAGGGAATCCGCAACCATTCTAGAACATCCTTGGACTATTGTTCATGTGCAAAATTTGACAGAACATGTCTCTCAAGTTCTTAGTTTGAGAGTAAATATGAAATAAATGCTAGCTAGCTAGCTAGGTGGCCAGGGATTGAAGTTCATGACAAAGCTGTCACATAGGTGACAATGCTTCACTCTCACCCAAAGCTGTGATACTGATGAGGCCATCATTATGACCCTCCATTTAGAGGGGAAGCCAAGCTGCAGAGATGTCAAGCCAAAACAAATTTGGATTGAATTTGACCTCATAACTGAGTGATAAAGTTTGTCACTGACAGTTCTTCCTACCTAATGGATGATACTCTAACTTGATATATAGACAAATTGCAACCCAGTTATGGAGTCTCAGCCAATTACAGTAGTCAAGTTTCAGCCAATCACAGATTGCCCCTGACCAAACCATGTCTGTATAAGGCAAATTATGGCTGAAGTCCACCAGTCTGCTGCTCGGTGACATCCTGTTCTCTGGCTATAAATATACCCTACACATGTGGTGGGCACAGTGAGCCATGTCTGTGTGGAATTATGTCTGGTTCTAGAACCTTGTTCTTCCTCAAATAAGCTCTGCTTAATTGAACTAGACTGTTTTTCTTTCAACTGAGGTTATGTGGTGACCAAGGAGTATAGAATCCCGGATCTTTCCATCTAGAAGCTTGTGCTCCATTGTCTA
Source organism: Myocastor coypus (assembly GCA_004027025.1). NCBI lineage: Eukaryota > Metazoa > Chordata > Mammalia > Rodentia > Myocastoridae > Myocastor > Myocastor coypus. The sequence continues at coordinate 48,341 of PVJA010001011.1, forward strand.
TGGCAGACACTCTCAAAGAATCTCTCTCGGTGCTTAGGATTCTGATTCGGAAGGTGTGGTATGGGTAGAACAAATGATCATTTTCACAGCCAAACCCAAGGGAGGTTCCAAAGCTGGGACTCACTGGCAAAATCTCTAGCCATTGCCTGGGACTCCCAGCACAGGTTTTTACACCCAAGTTCCACAAGATTAAAAGAGCAGGTTATATCTGTAAATAGTGGAACTTCTTAGAGGGCAGCTTTCCTTCCCTCCAGACTTCTCATGATTCTCCAAGGATGGGTGGAAAAGAGGCCTGCTGCAGCCGCCCAGCAGCTGCCTGGGCGATGTCTCTGCCCTGTGCAGGCATTGCTCCTCCCTAGTGGCCAGCTCTGGAGCGAAGATCCTGGACTCGAATCTTGATTCCCTGCTTACTAGGCCTGTGGCTTTGATTAGTCATTTAATCTCTTTTCCCTCAATTTTTCCCTCTGAAACAATAATTTCTACCTCCAGGAAACAGCCATTGGTATGGCTCCCAGGACACAGTGAGCATTTAATGAGTGCCAGCTACTGTATGAATGTTGCCACATTTCTAGACAGTCTCCCTCACTTCTGTCACTTTTTTCATTTATGGCCAGCTTTAGCCAGGAAGAAATAGGCACAAAGATGAACATGGAGACAAGGCAAACCCAGTAACAGACCCAGGTCGGCTTTATTCAAAGACTACATAATCCCTGACCTGGTCCACACTCTGGCCAATATCATCATGTGCCACTTTGGGTGTGATGCCCACTATATACTCAGCTTGCTCCCCCAGATACGAATGTAGACTACAGGGCAGGACCATGGTGGGCAGCATGGACTGGTGCTTTCCTGTTTATATCTGTGCTGTCCTCAAATCTTTTTTTTTTTTTTTTGCCTTTTTTGAGAGAGGGTCTCGCTATGCAGTTCAGGCTGGCCTTGAGCTCACTTTTGTAGCCCAGGCTGGTCTCAAACTTCCACCAATCCCCCTGCCTCAGCCTCCCGAGTGCTGGGACTATAAGCATGCGCCACCACACCCGGCTTTTATGTGCTGTCCTCAAATCTACACTGCCAGATAAGTGAGGACTCTGACAGCACAGTGGTAAGACACCATCGGGCTGCTGCTTGATGGTCTGTAACTAAATAAGCAGATATCTGGAGGGGGTGTGGACTCTCCTTCTCACTGTCCTCGCACCACATAACAGCAGGCTAATGTTCTTGGTTCTGGAAACTATGTCCTCATCTCAGTCTTTCTCCGTTACCACCAACCCCATTCCACTTGGCTGGCTACTCTGGGGAATTTGCTCAGTACAAAACAAATAAGAATGTATTTTACATTGGATCACTGGTAGCAGGCTGGGTTCTAACTTCCTTGTAGCCTGGTAAAGTAGAACCAAGACCAAGCAGCATTTCATGGACCATGAAGGCCAACTTATCTCCGTATCTAGATTTATAAACTCTAGGTCAGAGAGTTATGTGACCCAGGGGTAAACCCTCCTTGTATGAATGGAAACTCTCAAAGCTCAGACAGCGGAAGCAACTTAAATTTTTAATGAAATTTTGTATCATTTCTATTTTTTATCATTTTGTATTCTTTACAATAAAACAGGGTCAATTATTGGGAATGTACTACTAGCATGTTTTGAAACATTTGCATTGTTCTTATTAAAAGTAATAGAAAATAAAATAAAAATAATAATAAAAACAAAAAAATATAAATTTTTGTTCAGTGAAGTTTGAGAGATTCCAGATGCCTAGCGTAAAGTAATGCATAAAAGTAACTAAGCAATTGATTTGTACTTTTAGTGAGCTCAGACATTCAACCACACAGAATATTTCTTTTCTTTTTTTAATGATTAGATGGTGGTTCTTGGGATATCGTTGAAGTCTAAGATGCAGTGGGTACTCATGGTGGCATCTGTACAGCTGTGACATCAGTATAGGGGACATGCTCCCTGTGGGCAGCTGCTTTCTTTGGAGGCTGAGACAGGTGAACTATGCAAGCAGGCTGTGGAGCATGCGAGTTTGTGCAGTTGAAAGAGAAAGGAGAAGCCAAGTGGCCAAGTGGGGATGTATACGGGCCGATTTGTTCATCAGTGATGATTTTAAATCAACAGCCTAAATGAGCACTTCTTCAGGACATTAGAATTAACATTCACTCCTACAAAAACACAGACTTCCACAAGTACAGGCTCTGTCTCCGTTTGCCCTTTCCAGAACTGTAATAATCATAATACAACTAATTATCACTTTGCATTTGGAGAAGCACCCAACTTCTTGCATTTGCTTTTCCTAATGACCCAATGAGGCTCAGGTTCTTATTCCCATTTCTCAGAAGAGGAAACTGTAGCACAGAGACATTGAGGGAGCTGCCAGAGACTATGCAATCAACAGGTGACACGGCTGGTATGAAGTCACACACACCTGACATGAAAACCTCCTTGTAGGTTCAAAAAGGCCTGGCACATCAGAGATCCCAGGGTTGCTTGTCAAAATAAGATCCTCCAAGTCCCACCCCTGAGCTGCCTAATGGAAGTTTTGGATGTGGGGTACAGGAACGCACCTTTTAAACACATGGTCCCAAATCTTCTAGGGGTCTCAAAGCATGGAGAACAATGTCCTAAATGAAGGAATCAGCTTAATACTTCCAGGTGGGAGCCCTCTCTTATCCCATCAGGCCAAGACCCAGGGGCAGGCGTTCTCCCTCAGAGCTCAGCAGTTTCGTATCTCAGAGATGCAGTTCTCAGGGAACTGACCCCACCACTGGCCCAGCACTGCAGACAAGACGCCACCCTCCTTCGAGGAGGAGTCGTGTCCTCAGTCCAGACACAGAATAGTATCTGTCAGAGCATCTTTCACCACATGCTTAGAGTAGATTGTTCCCTGGTTCCTAGGACTTTTGGTTATTCCTGTTGTCCCATCCCCCACCTATATTCCTAATCAGCAAGGAGTAAAGGATGTCACTTTACCTAGGTGTGCATGACTGTGACCTCAGCAGCTCAGAAACAGGTTTCTAAGCCTACACCCAGGCTACAGGAGGCATCTTACCCTGTGCTCTAGACAATTTGGCACAGATCAGGGCCAACGTGGTTGTAAAACCTTCTCCCTGCAATCTACAAGCACCATGCCTGTGATTATTTTAGATTCCTTCAGACAAAAACAAGTTCTCTGGCAGAAAGGCTGTGATAGAGCAAGGGCTCCCGTGGCCCTTTCTCTTGGGGAATGTTATCTGCTGGATGAGAGGGGACCTTCAACTTATCATGACTCTGTCCAAAATAAAGCAATGAGAAAGGAGGGAGCAAAAGAGGCTCAAGCCTGATAGGGCCAGTACCACACCGCTGGTTGTGGATGAAGATGTGGTGCTTTGCCTGTTGTCCTGTAACTGGTGGGCAGATGCCAGGCCTCGGTCTTGGCTTCCTTTCTGTTCAGAGTAGCTCCAAGAATGGCTTCTTGAGCATCTGCATCTCCCATTCTCCACTTCCTCCCAGCCCCTGTGCCCTCAGGTGAACATAGTTGGCCCAGGGATAGCCCACCTCGAAGCCACCAGAATGCAAATGCCTGTGCAAATAGATTTACTGGTGCCAACTTCCCCATCAGAGTCTCTGTGGAGATAGAATTTAGCTAGTTGGGAATTTGTGGTGGGAGGAGACTGCAGAAAAGAGGGTAGGTAGTCAAATCTCATTAATTACCAGAAGTCAGTAATGTGCCCCAGAGAGGAAGATGGGAAAGTGGGTCACTAAGACTGCTATGACCCAGCTGAGTCCCCAAATTACATCCTAGGCACTAGGAGCTTCGATTTCCCTTTTCCTCATCTGATGTCACTGTGAGAGTCCCATCGCTTCATTAGTCCAGCGATTTTCAAGAACATGCATGGAAGCCACCGTGCTCTGCTTACACCCTGCTCTGCTTCAGTTCCTCACTGCAGCAATGGCTGATGGCCTCAGGTTCCAAAAAGGGAAATAGGTTTTCACGAAGTAATGTGACAGATGCTTTCATATGTCACTAAGGGAACATAGTGAAATCCTCAGTCACCCTGAGAGCCAGGGAGGGCTTTCCCCTTTTCATGGCTGTGGCCCTTTTATGGTCTGAAGAATGATTCAGAATCTTTGATTCTCAAGTCTGAATTCTTTGCCTTGCTCTTGGCAGGTGATGCGTGGAATCACCAGTGCGGACTTACTCTACATTCCTTTGCTACACTCTCTACACTATAAAAACAAAAGCAAGAGCCACATTCATGTCTTCCCTTAGGTCCCTTGAGGCCTAAGGGCAGGACATCCTGTACCAGTGCTTCTCAACCTTTCTAATGCTGTGATCCCGCAATATAGTTCCTCATGTTGTGGTGACCTCAAACCAAAAAATAATTTTGATGGCTACTTCAAAACTGTAATTCCAAGTAAATAAAATTTTCCGATGGCTTTAGGCGACCCCTGTGTTTTGGTCATTTGACCTCTGCTGAGGTCCTGACCCACAGGTTGAGAACTGCTAAGTGAATAAGCCTTTTCTTCTCCTTGAAAGTCCTGCCAGAACAGCACTCCAGGCTATTAGGGGCTCTGCAAGATGTTCTGGAACATTCCTTTCTGTGTCTTTTAAATAATGCTAGTGGACATTTTTCAGAAACTTTCTGGTTGCCATACCCATGGTACACTAATGAGTCCATGTAACCCTCACAATATCCAAATGAGGGATTTATTCCTATTTTATTATCTTAAGATAAGGAAGTTACGGACCCTTGAGGTCCAATAATTTACCCAGAGGGATAAGCAGAGTTGGGATTTAAACCCATGAAGGCCCATCTACCCATTCTAGTTGCCCACCATGGGAATTAAGGCTTTGCTCCTCAGCCTGCCCTATTTGTCTGGCTGCCAAGAATTGAAGATGAGTTGGTAAAGGCAAACATCCTATGGCTAGCAGTTGCCCCTTTCAGACGTCCATCTATTCTATACTAGAGAAACTTCAATTGCCAAGGCTAACATTTCTTTTGGTTGTCTACTGGACAGTAAAACAGGGAATAATAGTTTATTTGAAAAAAACAAAACCATTATAGGAAGTGCCTACATGGAAAGGGAAGTAGAAAGGCTTTAGGCCAAAGAAGACATCATCGGTAAGATCAGCTTGAGTTTACATGTTGTAGTTAGGATTGTCCAGCACCAGTGAGATAGCTCAGTGGACTAAGTGCCTGCCTAGGCAAGCACATGGACCATGGTTCAATCCACAGCACCACATACTGCACTGGCCCTGCCCCAGGGCCTGCTGAGCTGGCCACTGAGACCAAGTGTGGTGGCACATACCTGTAATCCCAGAACTGGGGAGGCTGAAAACTGGAGGATCACTGAGTCTGAGTTGCATAGTGAAATCCTACCAAAAATGTTTTTTAAAAGTATTATCCATAAATGGTTAGATTTGACACTTAGGTCTGATCAGTAGGACACTTATTTCTCCACCACACAGTATTTGAGTTGGAAAGAAAGTTAATTATATTGTTATATCAGATTATCTGTTATAGAATTTTGCATCTTTTTGCTTCATTGGGTTTCTCTGGATTTAACTGGACACCACAGTTTCAGTAAATTATAAGCAAGAGAAGTTTATTTGCCTCATGAGGAAAGAAAGGGAAGAAATTCAAGATCAAGGGGCTGGACAGGGTGAAAGCCTTCTTGCTAAGCCATCACATGCCAGGGTGGGGAGGGGGTGGTGGTAGTGGTGGTGGTGAAGGATTCCCTTTTATAACTAATCCTCTGTTCAGATAAGGGCCTTAATCTATTCAAGAGGGTGGTACCATCTTAGAGGGCAATGATCCTTCTCACCTCTTAAAGCTCTCACCTCCCAGCACTGTGGGGCACTGGGATTGAGACATGCCCTTCTGTCTAGTTTAAGGCTCTTGTTCTTGTGCCTCTAACCCCTCTATGAGACTATAAGATCAGAGGGCTCATCCTCTCTGTGTCCTCCTTCATACCTGGTGCTGGGCCTTAGACCATGAAAGAGTCCCACTTACTAAATAATGAGAGAGCCAGCTCCCTCCAAGGCAGAGATAGCAGCAGAGTTATCACTGTGTCTGAGGCAACATCACAAAACAATAGTTCACTACACTCATTTGGTGTGGTCAAGGAGAGAATTAACCAAAGATAAAACAGTGCAGTTTCCTGACCTTGAAGTAGAGAAATCTAAAATAATTTGTTGAATCTAAATGCACAAGAAGTGCTTTTGGGACAGTTTCCACACACCCAGAGGGACCTTCTCTCCAACCCTTTTAACTTTCCCTTGGGTCCAGGGAGGCCGCAACCATGGACTTCCAGTTGGGATCAGCCAATGGGTGTCAGAGTCAGGAAATTAGAGGTTTCTATCCAGCTCCCTCCGTAATGGGAGCAAACCAGTAGTAGTGGAATTCTGTAACCCAAGGCCTCAGCGCTTGTCAAGCCTCCCTCTTGGAGCTGCAACAAGGCTGCCAAGAAACTAGGAACTTGTCTCCTTATTCTTTTAGGCTTAGTGTGGAAATGGCTACCCACTTGTTACAGCTGCCAGGGGCTTCCCATTGCCAGGTAAGTTTCCCCTTAACTTTACCCTTCATTAAAATCTCCGTAATTCTGTTCCAGTTAGTGACACGGCTGGTTTAGGAATAATGTGTGTAGACATACATACACAACAGTATGCAAGGGTAAAAACCAAAATATGAACAACATGCTGCATGGGATTATAATTTATTCCTTTCTTTTGTTTCTCTGTATTTTATCTTTTTTTTTTTCTACAATGCTACATGCATTATTTATGTTACAAAATTAAACCAAGTGTTATATAGCAGATGGCTATAATCCTAGCATTTTGGGAAGCTGAGTCAGAGGATTAAAAAATTTAAACCCAGATTGGGCAATTTAGTGATTTACTGAGGCCCCATTTTAAAATTAAAAGTGGGGTGGGAATGAAGCTCAGGGTGAAGGCGCCAGACTAAATCACCCTGAGACTCTCTCTCTCTCTCTCTCTCTCTCTCTCCCTCTCTTTCTATCTAAGAAGTAAATAAAGGATCACAGGTTTTAAAGAATCCAGTTGTTTCTATGAGGACTGGTCTCAGGAAAGGCTAAAACCCCTCAGATCCAGATCCTCTGGGTAGAGACCTGGCCCTGGCACTTGGTGGAAAGAAACTGAAGACATTGGACAGCACTGCCCAGCTCAGATATCCTGTGGATTAATGAGATAAACACGTTTGCAGCTTGGAATTCTTAACATGATTAAAAGAAAATAAGGAGTCCATTATTATTCCTGGACTTCCAAAAGGTTCTTTAATCCTGACTGCCGCAAATCCTGCTGTGGAGCTGACTATGCTGTGACCATGCTAGGCATAGAACATTAGTAAGAGACCAGTCTTCAAATCTTAGGGTGCATAGGCCCCCCTAAAAATGTGCTGCCTGTAGATCATAATGCTTTATCCTTAGAGCTTCAGATTCAGAGAGACTAGGAATCTACCTGGTGAAGAAGCTGGCCCTGTCCGCATGCATGTCAAGAGGATCAGAGGTGCCATGGCCATGACTTCTGCCGACCAGTCCTGCTTCCTTTGGCCCGTCATCCTAGGGCTGTGAGCAGAGGAAGGGAGAAGGGAGAGTGGAGGCTGAGACCCAGGTGGCTGAGAGGAACTGGCAGGGTAGGCCTAAGCCAACCTTGTCATCACTCAGGAGGAAACCCACAAGCAGGACATTGAACTCTGGCTGGGTGATTAGTGCTCCGGAAACCACGGGGACCCACTGGAGGCTTTGACTGATGCTGTGTTCTTTTCCATTTCTTCTCTAATTACATCGATCCTGTACTTTTGCTGATGTTGTGACAGTCTAATTATAGACTTCTCGGCTGCTGAGCAAACAGTCGACCTCTCCGTAAATCTGCCTGTTACACAAGCAGCAGCTCTAGGACACTGTCATTATGTGCAGCCAACCCCATGAGGTGCCCTGGGCAGCACAGCCCCGCACTCTGCAGCTCCTTGACACTCACTGCTGAAGCTGACCCGCTGGGAGAGTGCCAGGCGAAGTGGGGTTGGTTTGTTTTTCTAATAGATGGGGAAATTGAGACTTGGAATATTTAAGTGATTGATATCATACATAGCTAGGAATGAAAGCTTAGACTTTAGTCAGGGGTGCCTATGCAAGGCCTCCTCTTTTTTCTTTTCTTGTCTTGTTTTTCTGTCACATCCTCTGAGTGCCTATTCTAGGAAATCTGAAGAGGAAATGCGTCACCCAGCCAAAAGCAGAGTTTGGTAGGGTGTGGTCACCTGGATAGTTCTGTCCTAGGAGCTTCTCAAAAAACCATTATCCTGTCCCTCAGACCTGCCTTTAGAAATTTGTCTATGAGTCCCAGAGCTCAGAGAATTAAAGTACACACTTTGCCCACCCAGCACTCATGAGAGAGCAGTGTATGGAGCTGGAGTGGAGACAGGCCCACTGTGGTCCAGCAAGGCAAGTGTTTTCCTGTTTGGAGAATCCTTGCCTTATAGGGCAAAGTCCTCGGGATGAGGTTACAGGGGACTGACTGCATGGACAACCTGCTCCCGGCCTTTTGTGCAGCCAATGCACTCCATCCCCCTGCTCACCAGTTGAAGCCACTCAGCCCGGAGCTTGAATCCAAATCTGCTGCTGGCAAGAAGCAAGGACTGAGAGTCACAAAGACGCTGATTATCAAACAGTGGGGCCAATAGTGACAGGGACAATTACATCCAATTTCCAGAGGCAGCAGCGGTGACACATGCTGCCTATGTCTCTGGTTACTTTAAGATATTGTCCTTACACGAGTCCTGTAATCTCGTTTTTTAGGGCCTGTCCTGGTAGCAGAGTCACTGTCTAGCCATCCTGCTCCATAATATGCAGCATTTTAAATAAATTTCAAATGATGTAAATTGAGTGCCTTTTGTTTACTTGCAACTAAAACTCCAGATGGACCGGAAGACGAGAAGATCCATGCACCCAGTGGGACCCAGGCATATCAGTGGAGGGGCTGTTCCTGGCCGTGGGACAATGGCTTTCCTCTGGCAAGCTGTGTGGACAATGTGGACTCGAGCATTTGGAGAGTCAGGCATCACGGCAGGCTGGTAACACAAGGTTGGGTAAAAACACATGGCAGGTTCAGAGTGGACCAAGGGCTCGGTCATGCAGCATGAAAGTAAAAACTAGCAATTTACCCTCACAGAATCCCTCTTCCCAGAAGAGAGATTTCAAAGACTTTAATCCTCAGATTAGACATCTGGGGCCCTAGAAGTGCAGGCAGCCCCAGAAAGGTATGGAGAATGCATTCCAGTCTCTTTCCTTCCAACCTGCTGGCTAGGCTACCCTAAGAAAAGCACTTCAAGTTGATGAAGAGACACACGCATCTTGTGTAGGGAGCAATGCTCTGCACTTCACGTGATCGGGTTATAGCCCTGTGAAGCAGGTAGGCTAACTGCCCATTGCCATGTCCATTTTGGAGTCAGGAAATAAATTCAGAGAAGTTAAACCATTTGCCGAAGGTTACACCTTGGGATAGGAACAGGAGCCATCTGATTGAACCATCAAGGAGGTGGGTGGAAAAGGGGTGTACGCACACCTAGGTGGGAGGAAAGAAGTGAGTACTGCTTACCTTTGACTCTTGTCTTCTCGGTAGTACCTCCATCACTGTTTTCCCTTCCACTCACACTGCCTGGGCAGCGGTGTCTCCACTGCTGTGCATTAGCCAGGCCTCCCACTGTAGCTAAGCCCAAGGACATAGTCCATTTCCCCCCTTTCTGAGCTATCCATTCGGACCAAGTCCTATGTTTCATTAATTCTGGACTTTGCTGATGAACCCCAGGCTTTCTTATTTCAAATTTAGTTCTCTCTTTTGTAACACCCAAGAAATATACTGGCCAGAAGAAGTCAGAGAGCAAAGTAGAACTGACAGGGGTGAGTTCTAGGTGGTCACTAGAAAGCCAAAAAAAAAAAAAAGGAAGAAAGAAAGAAAGAAAGAAAAAGAAAGCCAAGCCATATTGTGACACTGTCCTACTCAGAGACTCATTAGGACAAAGATAAAGCCTCTGTGTTGGGTTTTACATATGTCCATAAATACTTTGATGTTTCTTTGCTTCTTGATTGGTATACTAGTAACACAGTTTTGCTCAGTTTGTAAAATTTATTGAGCTGTGCTCTTATGAGCCTCAGTACCCAGGAAACTGATAAGTTATGGGCTGTGTAAACAATGCACAAAAAGTCTTTCTTGTCTGAATAAAATAGTAACAGCAGAATTTCTGTGCTTTGCTTAACTAGGTCTAAAAGGTTCTATCCAGACATCAAACCTTCTCAGGGTCATCACTTCATTAATGCATTTGCTATTTTACTCTTCTTATTTTTCTTCCTCTCCCTTCTTAAGTATAAATCAGTGAGTCACTCAGAATGTAAAACATGGTCTTGAAACCATTTTGATTGGATTTGGTCCAACAAAGGCTGGAATTTTGCAACAACGCATTGATAATCTTGGAAGGACAGCTTCAATATCTGGTTCCATGTCCAATGGGCAGGATCTGGCAACTTCTGGATTCTCCTTCCAGTTGTGGAATGCTGCAGTTTTATGAGATAGAAGGAATGCAGTGTATTACAGGAAAATAAAAGTCTGAAATAAAATTCTAAGTGAAGTAATGTTCCAAGGAATAAATATATACACATGCATGAATCTATAATGAGCTTCTTTTCTGGCCACCATAGAATTACCTAATTTTACTCAGGTAGTTGAACAACATTTCAACTAAAAAAAAAGACAGAACTAAAATTCACCAGATCAAATTTCAGGCTAACTATCTGCGCTGTTTTCTATCTTGAAGTTGCCACATGAGGTACTGAAAAAGGAGAAACAGTCCAAAGACCAGTGTAATAATTTGCGCTACTTTCACTATGATGGGAGGCTTATAAAGGGATAGTTAATTACTTGCCCAAAGTTTTACAGATAGTGAAACTTAAAGCCATCCACACTTAGAAAAAAAATGAAGGAGGTTATCTATAGCCTTAGAATAAACAGAGATTTCTGAAGATGATATTAAAAATATTATTCATTAAAGATAAGATCAATAAAATGCACTAACTTAAGAATTTCTGTTCATCACGCAAAAAGTAAGATAAAACAGTAAGCCACAGATTAGAAAATTTTTGTAATGCATATATAAATCAAAGTACTCTTATCCAGAACATATGGATAAATACTGCGCTTGTATCATTAAGACAGATAACTCCCCACAAATGGGCAAAAGACATGCACACAGGGCCAGTGAGAGATAGCTCAGCAGACTAAGTGCCTTCTTTGATAAGAACAGGGCCTGGGGTTCAATCACTGCACCAGCCCTGCCTCTGAGGCACTCTTAGCCTTGACCCAACCAGTCCAGGTGTGGTGGTGCACACCTGCAATCCTAACGCTGGGGAGGCTGAAAACAGAAGGATCAGTATGAGTCTGATCTGTGTAGTGAGACCCTGTAGGAAATACACAGAAAGCAAGCAAGCAACCAAGCAAGGAAAGACATGCACACACACTGTTAAAAGGGACCTGAACATCCAATAAGGATCTCAAAAGTTGAGAAAACTCAAATCATGATGAAACACACATCTCATTTTTAAATTCAAAAATAGGCAATACCAATAGTGATAAAGATGTAGAACCATCAGGAACCTCACATTATTTGGGACATAAATTTTCACACACCTTTGTTATTTTTTCCTTTTAAGACATTTTTCTGTTTGTTAAATATTTCTCATTTTAAAAATTGTTAAAACTTTTTTCTTTACTTTTGTTGCAATTATTTTTCCACTTTGATCAACTGTCTGGCAGCATTTAAAGTTCAACAGGCAGGGTAGGCCAGATAGCTCAGTGAGCTCAGTGGCTGAGGTTCCATGCCTGGTGTGCTGTGCCAGCCCTGCCTGGGGGAGCGCTGAGCCACTGACTGAGACTAGGTATGGCGGTCCATGCCTGTAATCCCACCATTTGGGAAGCTGTAAACAAAGAGAATCACTATGAGTCCAAGCTGTGTACTGAGAAGCTGTTGACACTGTACTGAATACATGAAAAAAAACAAAACAAAACAGAGTTTAGTAGGCACGGAAATAGACAGGGAGCAGTGATTCCAATATAACTGAATACAACATCTGCCAAGAGACATGTGTAAGAATGCTTCCAGACACTCCACTTGTGAAAGGCAAAATCTTGGAACAACTCGTGTCCACCACCAGTTGAATGACTACAAAATAAAACAATACATAGTCGTGAGAAAGAATGCACACATTTATGAATCTCACAGATGCACGTTTGAGCCAAAAAGACAGAAGATGTGAAAGCACACACATTGCAGTTTCTCTGTGTCAGGTTTAAACACTGCTAAGCCTGCTGCATGGCGAATGGTGCCTACCTAGGTGAGGGGCCGAGAGGGAAAGCATTTCAACAAGCTGAAGACAGATGTTCAGGATCTCATTCTGGGTGGCAGTCAGAGGAACAGATGCATGTGAAAATGAATTTGTAGACACACTGTAGATTTGGGTACTTTATTGACCGTGATACTTCACAAAACTAAAAGCAAAAATAAAGAAGCCAGATAATATACCTTAATTGTGCGTTCAACAATAAGATCGCTGTGGCTTGCCCTCCTGTCCTCCTGCTGATAGCCTTTCCCATTCAAGTTCCTGGAAACTCCCCTCCCCCTCGCCAGGGAGGGCACATGTGTGAGAACTTTCCGTAGCTTGGCAGATACTCAGGGTACACTTATTTCGGGCAGGAATGAAGAGGGGGAAGGGAGAAATACTACATTGTCAAAGTAATGTTTTCCCCAGTAACAAGTAGAGGATCAAAACAAGTTCAATACATGTTTATTTATAAACAGTAATTGGCTACTATTATCTATAAATATCACAACTTTATATAAAGGACTGGACTAATACATTCCCACGTATTTTTTAATACTTATAAAGCCTACAAATTGTCCCAGATAGGATATGGAGGCTTATGAAAGGTTAGTTAATTTCTTGTCCAAGCTCTTACCAATAATTAATGGAACTGTCAAATTAGGAGGCATTTAGAGCCTGGCCTTCAGCGGCTCTCTGGGAAGGCACCGGGTCTAGGCCCCGCCTGCAGGTTACATAACTTACATGACCAAGTCCTGTGCTGTCCCGAACAGCAGGGCTCCCAGGACTGGTGATGGGTTTCCCGCGGTCCGCAGTCCCACTAACTACACACAGGTGGCACCTGCGGCCAGCCAATCATCTGCGCCCTTGGACCAGGTCTTCACCTTCAGCCAATTTCCTGGGTAATCACAAAGATTCCCAGCGCCCAGAAACCGGGCCCTTTTCGGCCTTCACAAACAGTGGGCGTCTCACTCGCCAATCTCTCGCCACTTCGCGGGCGTCTCACTCCGCACTCGGGCACCTAGTGAGAACCAGCTCGAAAATCGCCCAGAGTAGCAAAACGAATGGTCTTCGAGACAGCAGATCAGAGATGAGGAAAGACGGGATAGGAAAAAGTTATACGCTCGGTTTGGCAGAAGATAATGTAGCAGGAGGCAGAAAAGAAAGTGCCTAAGTGCCTCCAGAGGGAAAAGGCAACTTCGACACAGCGCCTCTCAATTGCGCCTGCGCAGTGCTAACGCCTGTCGTGCCCCGCCCCTTCACTAGGAGGAAAATTTACTCGTCTCCCGGCAACCATTCACTCGAGGAGCCAATCAGAGGGCTCCATTCGCCGTGCGTCTCGGTCCGCGTCCAGCCAAGAAGGTCCCCGGGGCCCGGCCGGCTCCGCCCGGCTGTGGCTCCCTCGGGAGGGCCGGCCTCGGGGCGGGGGCAGGGGCGGGGGCGCTGGCCGGGGCGGGGTCAGGCGGGATAAGAGTGGAGGGGGCGGCGGCCGGGCGGCTCACTCGCTGCCGCTGCCCGGGGGCTGTAGTGACCACGCCGCTCCTGCTGGGGGCTGCCCGCGCCCAGGACCGCCTCCACTGCCTGCTCTTCCAGCGCCCAGGTGCGTGCACGGCCCCTTCGTTCCTCCCGAGTCTCGAGCGCGGCGCTCCCCGGCAGCAGGTCTGTCCCCTCTAGACGCTGTCACTCCGCCTCCGCGCGCAGCCAGATGCGAGGTTCACACAGGAGCGGAGCCGGCGCCCCGGGACCCTACTGCGCCCGCGATCGCCGCCTTTTACATCCCGTCCCGGGGACGGGGAGAGACGCCGGAAAGGGAGCTGCGGCTTCTCCGAGACTGCGGCCGGGCTTTGGCAAACTTGGGCGAGCTCCCTCGGCGCGTTCTGCAGGCTGCGCGCCGGCGGACTGGGGTGGGCCGCCAAGGGAGAGATGGGAGTCGGGGCTCCCCGTGGGGCCGGGCGACCGCGTCACCTTGGCCCCCCAGCTGGGAGCTGGGACCCGGCGCTCGGGGACGCGCGTCCCGCGGGGCAGCGCGGGGCGCCGCTAGGAACCTGGGTTTTCGAGGGAGTCGCGGAGACCCCCTCCTCAACCGTCCTTGGACTCGAGCTCGCTGTGGTGCACACCGCTAGCTGCGGAGCCATGGAGCAAATAACCTGGGCGCCTCGCGCCTCTCGGAAACTTTCCAGAACGCGGTGTCTGCGGAACCTGGATCCTCCCCTTTTGGGATGAAACTTGCTTACCGCGTAGGCTAATGGCCAGGACGAGTCTGTGACTCTGGGAGCTGCGCCGCCGGTGGCTGACCATGCGCAGTTGGCCCAGGAGGTGTCGCAGTTCGGGGACTCGGTTCCCACAAACTTTAAAGCGTGTGGGAGCCAGCCGGGAGGAGAGCTGTAGGTGGGAAGTCTGGGGCGCATAGTGAGCAGCCTGCACACCTAGGCGAGGAACCGGGTGTCACACCCTGGAATATGGGGCTTGCTCTGGGGGAAAGGCCTAGCCCGCTTCAGTCATGCCCCCCCCCCACTACTCCTTGAGGATGGCTTGCACAAGTCTGTGACCAATTCCCCAGGGGGGAGGGAGACCTATACCTTCTGAACTTTTAAAAATGGAAATATATCATGTATACCATACAATGAAGTACGTACGTACTTAGAGTAAGGTTTCCTGAAGGCTGTGTAATGAGAGCACTTGCTGTGACCGCTTAGCATCCCGGACATTTGGTGGGTGAGTTAGGAGAGTGAACCACCCCGGAAATAAAGTTAAGGTGATTGAATCCTGCTAAAGCAGATTCCTGCCTGCCTGGCAGCCCTAGGAGTTGGGGGAGCGTGGCCATTGTTGGCTCCACAGAACTCTTAACGTGAGTAGCTTGGCAGGACCATGAGCCAAGAAGCAAGCCTGCTGGGGAGAGGTTGGGCTGAGAGCTTACCTAGGA
Organism: Myocastor coypus; assembly: GCA_004027025.1. Taxonomy (NCBI): domain Eukaryota; kingdom Metazoa; phylum Chordata; class Mammalia; order Rodentia; family Myocastoridae; genus Myocastor; species Myocastor coypus. The sequence goes on from PVJA010001011.1 coordinate 63,620, forward strand.
CTGCCCTGTGCCGGTGCTCACCAGAGGTGTGCTGGGGACTGAGACCTGCCACGTTAGAGCCTGCAGCTGAGGAGGGTGCGGTGGGGACTGCAGAATGCTGACATTTCCTTTCAGGGAAGCCGGCTGGGCTGGACCGAGCCATGCTCCTGTCCTTTGATATGTGAAAATGGAAAATTCTGTATCCTGGAGTCAAGCTTAGTTTACTTCAGATAGCTGAAACTTTCTTAAAATATGTTTTTTAGCTTTAGAGTACAGGAAAACTCGACGAGGATTTTGATGTAGTATTGTATGTCAGTGTTGAGGCAGTTGAAAGGGGCCATAACCTGACCTCAAAGTTGCTTTAAAGTTTTTTTTTTCTAAATTTCTAATTTCATGAGTAACTATAATATACACATATAGAATGAACAGTCACACTCTTTATGCTTTTCCCCACTGTAACACAGAAATCTGAAGGAAAAGATTTCCTCTTGGCTTGTCAGAATTATGATTTAGCACAGCACCAGGGACTCTCCTTTCTTAGAGTCTTCAGTATGCAGTATGCTTTGCATATGAGCATACTTTGACGTCCAGTCTCTCTCCCCCAACCCTATCTCTGTGCAGTCAATATATGTAACCTATATCCCCTAGTGTTCAAGGCCAGGGCAGATTATGCACATCTTGCACTGCCAGAGATGGAAAACTATTTCTATTTCCGAAAGTCTAAGGAACAGCTCAGCAATACAGATAATTGAAAAGTAAACTATCATACTCTTATTCTCCCAGGCCCATTAGCTGGACATATTTGATACAAAATTGAAAGTTGTATTTATCACTGCTCCAATAAGTAGTACCTTGTCTTCAACCTTCCTCTTTGCTCTGCGGTACTGGTGGAATTAGTCACCAAGGAAAGGCAATCCAAGAACACTAAATGGGTCTGTTGGAACCATTTTTGCAGTAGCAGAGGTTGCAGAAGTCTGTGAATAGCTGCATAAATTAAACTTGCATTGTTGGTTTTCTTGGTTTCTCTACCTGCCTTTGAGCTGCATCTGTTACTTTGTGTTCCAGCTAGGAGATTAACAGGGAGCCAGACCAGGTCTGAGGTGTTACTTAGGTTAAGATATGATTCTGATTAGATAAAGTCTCTGCTTTTTTCTTACTGCCACTGATATAAACAGGATAATATAGAAAAATGCCTTCTGCCATATTGATTTTTTAACCACAGTATCTTAAATTGGCATGAATTGTATCATGAATTGTATATTTAAAGAATGTTGAAATCTATTTGGGCACATTAATAGAACTGATCTTTTAGGAGATATCCAAGCCTGGAAGCTTCTCTACCATTTTTACCCATTTAGAACATGCATCGTAAGGAAGCTTATATTTGGGATTTAAATATTTTGGAGAAAGCATCTTTACCTAACCCACCTATGTATGGAAACTTTATGAGTTGTTTTGAATCAATAGCTTTTGTACATCTACCCCATGTGACTTGTTCTAGAACTGTTTGTAGAACCTCTTGGAACAACAGGAAAAACCAATGTGAAGAAATGATTGCTGATGCTAAGCAATTCTCCCTCTGTGCAGCATGTTTTCTAATCTCAGAACATTTGAGAATCTCGGTGGCTGTGTTGCGTAGCATATTCTTTCTCAGGTAACAGTGATTCAGTAAGGAGCTGAGTATCTTGTGGGTAGTGGCTCATGCCAGGTGCTGGAGGCCACAGGAACAGTGTGCAAGAGGAGCCGGGCTGGCTTTAAGATGCACTCAGAGAACTTGGTTTCTCTTACTTCCCTGGCATGTGGGTACCAGGAAAGCAGGATCAGGACGTGGCATGGAGCCTGCAGGTTGAGTGGGAGCCCAGACCTGCACGTGTAGGGCACTGCTGTGACGTGGACACGTGTTCTGCAGGTGGTTGACAGCCTTCGATTGTGAGCAGGGGCATGGTTACAGTGGGTGCTTTCTTAGTGGGCCCATGAGTTCAGGGGAGCTGTGAGGATCAAAAGCTGCCAGCCTAGACAATACAGATCTGGAGCTCAGGACCAGTGACTGCTAATTGGTCAACAGCTGAAACTCCTAAATCAGCTCCAGATGGGCTCCTTTATGCCCTTCCCTCCCTTCCTACCTAACCCACACCGGCTTCGTAGGGTGCGCTCAGCCTCTCTGTCTCTGTGTTCACCAGTTGCTGGTTCTGCTGATTCTTTGGTTTTTATTTTTTGTTTCCCACTGTCATTGCTGACCTGGTTGTTTAGGGGCCTGTAGACAGTAGCTCCATGAAAGCAGTACCAGTCTCCTCATTTCTGGCAATTCTATGAAACTAGGTAGCCCAAATACCAGGCTAACTGCTCCCATCCCCGGGAGCCCCTTAGCCTCATCAAGAGCTGCCTCTTTCCCACTGTTCTGGGCCCCACTTTCCTGTGTATCCCCACTGTCCTTCTTTACCTTGTGGAATACATGCACAGATCATTAGAGAAGCGAATGGCTCTTTCTTTGCTGAGCTGTACTAATTAATTAACTGTTAATCCATCTTTGGGCCATTGGCACAGACTTCTGACTGATCTTATCTTGTTTGAGGACCCCACACCTGGCCTCTTTGGTACTTTGCAGGTCTTTTTGCACATTAGTTTCTTGGTTTGAAAATTTTATCTTCCATTGGATGAGCACAAAATTTCCTATCTGTTTCTATATTCTGCCTTCTGTAAAAACATTTGCTGAAGAAAATGACCCATGGATCTTGGCCCATTCTACCTTCATTGGCTTCCATTGTCACTGGCTTCTTTCACCTTGCTTAGTCTTACAAGATGTATGTAGAGGTAATCCTCAGCCATGCCTTGCTGCATATCTCAATGCCCAGACATGTTCTGTGAATCTTGCCCTAGGAAAACCTGATGTTGGTTGGCCTTGGACAGCTCTGGACTTCACATGGAATAGTTTTATGGGGACTGCAGTAGAAACAGTCAGCGTTAGGTCAGGGATGAATCAGATACTCAGTGGGTACCTGGTGTGTGTCCAGGTGTTTGCCCAGGGTCCCTCAGTTAGGAACTGGCACAGTGCTGAGTCCTGTGAGCTGGTCCTCTGTAGTGGCCTTTTTTTTAAAAAAAAAAATTCAGTTGGGAATGTATTTAATTTTTTATTTTTTTTATTTGTGGAACTGGGGATTGAACTCAGGCCCTTGCACTTGCCAGCCACGTGCTTATTCTACTGAGCTATTTCCCCAGCCCTCCTGTAGTGGTCTTTATATTCACCTCCTCTTGCCTCCTGGATTGTGAGGAGACCTGGAATCTAGTCTTGGTGGAGACTTCTTCAGGTTTCACTTCCTTCATTGTAATGAAGCAACAAATTCGTTCATACTGTTTGACAGAAATGTGAGATACATATTAACTTTCTAGTAGTCACATTAAAGAATAAACACAGGTAAAAGTAATGTAAATGATAGATCTATTTAACCCATTATGTCAACTAGTATCATTTCAGTGTATAATCCATATAAAAACAGAAAGAAAAAGATAATATATAAGAAAAGATAGCATAGGTTGTTTTCCCTGCACTCTGTGAAGCCCAGCGTGTATTCTGTTCTTAGAGCACACGTTGGCCTGGACCTGTCACATTTCATGTGGCTCACACACGGCCTGGGGCTCCTGTTTGGGGCCATCTGCTTAAATGCCTCCCTCTCATTTTACATTCATGGGAAATAAGAATTAATCGAAAGTTAGGGAAGAAGAACATGAGCCACAATATAGTATCTTTGTCTCTTGCTTTCAGTTGTGCCACAAGCTCCAAAGACAATGCTCGGGATATAGGAGGAACCCACATCTTTCAAAGAATGAAAATAAAAACATTCAGCTATTGTGTCTGGCTTGCCAGTAATCATTTACCCTTGGCACCAAGACACAGGCCATTTGATTCTTAGTCCAGTGCTTATTTCTTTACAGTTTCGTAGAGAATAACCATAAGGTCACAGAATCATAGAATTCAATGAACTATGGATAAATTCTTCTGAGACTGGCAGAGAACTAGGATTCAATTTACCAAAAATTAAAACTTAGCAACAATTAAAATTTGTCAGCATACAAGAGGAACCGTCAAGTCACCTACGTTTATGAAGAGTCCGTTGACAATACACAATACTTAATAATGGCTATTGTAATGAAAATCACCCCAGCAAGCTATATTGGGTAGTACCAGACATGTAAGGTACCAAGGTGACTCAGGCCACTTAGCACAAAGTGAGTGCAGAAACAGGCACCCCCTTTGATCTTGCTCCTTCATGTTAATCCGTTCACCCACATTTCTGTTGTTTCCAATTATTTAATGTCAGATGAGTCATTCTGGCTGTAGCCAGGCCCAGCACCTGGAGCTTGGGTACCTAGTACATGAAAACCCCATATGCAAAGCAAAAATCTGAAAGGATGCTGTGCCTAATTAGCTTCTGGACAGAAGTTAGGGGAGTTCACATGCATTCGTGAATGGGGCGTGTGCAAGTGTCTTCACCGTGATAAGTGCTGCTTTTGAGGAGCTAAGCTTGCTTGCCTCTTTCCTGATAAGGCCCAGGGATGTAGCTTGTGACTGCTGACTTTTAGTTACTTTTAGCTGACTGGAGTCTTTGTTTTGGGCAGCTAATAGCTGTTCAAAGTTCCCGGCTGGAGTGTTATATTAGATGGTAAATAAGCATGCAGAAATAATCTTCAATAAAAGTTGTAGGTTGTGTGCTTCTAAGCCTGGGTGGTGACATAGGTGTCCTTGCAGTAAACACTCACTTCTCTGGGAATGCCCTCTATTTCTCTCTCTAGTCCATCTCTAAAACAAAAAGACCACCTGTGTTTGGGCAGCTCTTTAAATGAGTTCAGACTAGTGAAGTCTCTTGACTTAGAAACGTTTGGGGCAGGCAATACCAAGTAGCAACACATATTTCCAGTTCGTTTTGTGTAAGGCTGATATCTTGGGCAGCTGAGATAGAGTCATAAACTTTTTTGCCTAGCTTTCCTCTACAAATAACTGTGTTCTTACTTTATTCGTATTTACATTTGCAATGGCCTGGGATATTTGTTTTGGTATTGGCGCTGCAGAGGCAACCTTATGGAATGGCAGTGTTTTGATTCTGTGTGGGGCTATTTTGCAGCCTCAGCGCTAGTTCTTCCAGCCTTATCTCTCCATCCACACCCCCAGAGGCATCCTATTTTGAAAGGTGGGAACTCACTTCCTGTTTGGACTCATGTTTGGGTGGTGTCATCTTTGGGTGGTGTCTGTGTGCAGAGCCTTGTCACTGATAAATGACCCTTGAGGCTGAGTGTTGGCATCGGTGAGAAGGGTGACTGTGAGGGGCTCCTGGCCTCCAGAAGCTGGGCACCTGGCAAGGCAGCACTCTATCTTGCTCCCCCGCCCACAATGGTTTCAGTTCAGAACGCCACTGTGAGATTCAAACCAATTTTCTTTTGACGCTAGTGAATGTCAGTGTGAGGTGATGAGAAAGCTGCTGGCGACCCTGAGAAGATAGGCTAAGGTCTCCAGCTGAATGTCCTCCAGCTGAGAGTGAGAAAGGGCCACGGGCGAGGCTCACTCGTCCTTGACTTACAGATGTTCCCCAGGTGTAATTTTGTGATACAGGGCAGTTATTTCTTGAGCGGAGGTGAAATGGATCATGGGTATTCACTAGAATACTTGCAAAAATGAATCTTGGGAAAAATTAACATAGAATACACTTTATTGTATTAAAAAATAAAGCTTGACTTTGGGTATAGTGCAGTGCTTGGTTAGCATGCATGAAACCCTGGGTTTGCTCATTAACACACACACACACACACACACACACACACACACACACACACAAAGACACACACACCCCTACCCCTAAATTAAGTATAATTTTATCTGGTCCTGTTGCTTTGGGCTATTTACTCATCTAAACACATGAGAAACACACACTCACCATGTGAAACACACATAGCTGGGGTTTGTGGCACATGCCTATTATCAAAGCACTCTGGGAGGCTCAGGCAGCAGGACTGAAAGTTTTAGCCCACCTTAAACAATTCACCAAAAAAGCAAAAATTTAAAAGGGGCGAGGAATGCAGTGCAGAAGGCTTTGGATTCAATCCCTAGTACTGGAAGAACAAAATTATATGTAAGTGTCTGTTTTGTGATTTTATTTTATTTTATTTTTTTATAATTTTTATTTTTTTATTTTTCTTGTTTCACAACTTTTGTTTGTTTATTTATTTATTTGTATGGCCGGCTCAGCCTGCCCCATGTGGTGCTGGGGATCGAACAGTGGTCCCTGTGGCTGCCTAAGCAGGTGCTTTAGACCGCTGAGCCATCCTGCCAGCCCCTGTTTTGTGATTTTAAAGTATGTTTGGGGGCAGTGGGGGAGCATTCAGAATGTGACCTTCCTCCCCTGTGGTGGGGCCAGGTCCTCTTGGGGCCTGGCTGCTGCCAGACAACAGCTTCTGCACGTTGTCCCTGACTGTAGATAACCCCTGGCCTTCACACTGAAAAATTCAAGGATTATGGGAGGATTTCTCTTTAGAAGGTCGGATCCCCATGGACCCTTCTTTTTCTTCTTTCTGCCCATGTGTCTGTTGTTGTATGCATGAAGCAGTGGGGTTGATGTCCATGATCATTTAGATGCTTGGCTTTGCTTGCAGTGAAAGAATCTTAAGGATCTAATTGTGCGGAGGTGGAGGAAGGGACAGGTGTCCCATCTTCGGGTTAGCATTTATGGCTTTGAGCATTGTAGGCTTTTCACTGCTTTCAGTTCTCTCCCACTCTCCTTTCTGAGCTATCTCTTGGGGTCCTAGTAACTTCTTAAAGAATACTCTTTTAGCTGAGCCTGGTGGTGCACCCCTGTAATCCCACCACCTTTTGAGGCTGAGGCAGGAGGATAGCAAGTTCGAGGCAAGCCTGACAACTGAGGAATTTAGTTAAGATCTTCCTGTCTCAGGATTAAAAATTTTTTTTTAAAAAGCTGCAGATGTAGCTCAGTGGGATGGCCCTGGGTATAATTTCTAGTAGCATAAACACACACACACACACACACCCCTTTCTATTTCTCCATGAATTATAAGGTTCATGGTGGAGAAAAGGCCACCATCCTTGCTGTTAGGTGTTCTCTTCTATTCCTATATGAAGAGCTCAGCCCCCCCATCCAGCTTCCACAGTGAATCCCAATAGTTAGTCCTTCATCCCATTTCTAAAAATCTGTCTGTGGTGCCATTTGTTTTCATCTATTTGTTGAACAGGCCAGCCAACTCAGCTCCTTCTCCTGGGGGCTGTCTCTGTCCTGTACTTGCTATACCTAATATCACGCCTGCCCTGTTACCTACCAGGATCCCAGAGCTCCTTCAGAAGTGAGGATCTTAGGCCCTCACTGGAGCCATTGTTCTCTAATATCTCCATATTACTATTGGCGTGTGTGTTGTTATGTTTCTAAACGTCTCTGCAAAGCCTCATCTGTTCATAGGTGAGGCTTTTCAGAGGGGCCTGGATCTCGAGTGTTAATTAATCCTTAGCGGTGGATTAAGGGGGTTGGCTAAATAAATTAGTTTAACATATTTCTGGCTATAGGTGTTAGGAAGCCCTTCTGTGGGAAGAGGTGATGTCAACCAATAGACTAATAGCCTGGATGGAATATAAAGGGGAAAATGAGAGCCAGGCCACTGCGGCCACTTCCTGCCCTCTGCCTACCCTGCTATGGACTGTTTCTCCTCTGTGATGTCACTCTGCTTAGCTGCCCTGCTTTGGAGCCAGCCAACTCTGGACTGAAACTTTTCTAAACTCTGAATTGAAATAAACCTTTCCTCTTTAACTTACAGGTGTCAGGCACTTTGTACCAGCATTGACCAACGTAACCAGGACAATGTCTATGTTCAGTTTCCATTCTGCCTGCTCCTGCTGGGCTATGTACACCCCCAATCCATAAGGGCCTTGGGGAAGCAATTTTCTATTCTGACAGCTGCTAGTGCGTACAGTTCCAAACACTTCTGCTCTGTCTTGTGCATCAGCCCTTTGACCTTAGCCTGGTCAGGTAGCCTTAGCCCACCTACCCAGACTTCTTTCCTATCATCTTACTTAAAACCTTTATGTTTTCGTTCCTTTTTGTTTCATTTCCTTTTACTGCTGCCTCCTTCCCAGGAAGCCTCTCACATAACATTCCTGACACCAGCAGTACATCTTAGTTTAAAACGTGCCTCTCTTTCTTTCCCAGTTTCCTCATCTGAAGCAGGAGAAGAATGATAGATCCTTTTTAGGGCTTTTGGAGGAATCAAGTAGGCTGATCCACATAGAGCCCTCATAGTACTCTCTCTGCTACCTGTGTGGGATATTATCAAGCAAGCAAACCATGCAGTTTGCACATTTAATGTCCCCTGCACATATTGAAGGCTACCACTGCACAAAGTGCCATGAAGGGTTCTTTGTCAGAATCTGGCCAAGAAATAGGGGAATTAACTCTGCTGGAAGTTCTGGGCAGGACCAGAAGATGTTTACGCAACTGATGTCCTCTGGTGAGTGTGATTTGCCATACACTGTGATCAAGAAATCGTCTTCCCTGGGGCATCGCTGAGGAGAACCTCTCAACCATCTTGGTATCTTTTGCTTCACTAGAATCTGCTCAAAAGCAGGCAGTACAGGGTGATGGCCTTGACCTTCTCTGTCAGGTGGGGTAAGAGGCAGTGGCAGGGAAAGATGCCAGTCACATAGGGAGGTCCTGGGCTTTGGCTAGTGTTGGTCAGATCTTTATATAGCAGATTACTTTAGCAGCAGCCTCAACTGGTTGTTCAGCCAACATGTGGCTCAGGACAGATGTGCATTAGCTTCCCTTCATGCCCCACCCACGGTAGCACCTTGGCTTTGCACAGAGGGTCACTAGTTCCAAGAACTGAGGAACTGGACACAGTTCACTTAGTTTTTCTAAACTTAATTACTTTGTGAAAAAGAGATAGTTGTACTTTTCTCCAGATTGTGAGGGAGGGTTAAATAAGGCCTGATGTGCCATGGCCTGTGCTGAATTTCCTTCTCTTGAACACACTCATCTCCTGTTCTTGTTTTACAAGAGAGTAAGAAACTGGCTGGGAGCTGTGGGTTCTTACCCCCTCTGCTCACTGGGAAGAGGCTGTAGGATATGGTGAAGTGCATGGCTATCACCTGTACTGCTGCTTAAATTCTTTAGGCTTTACTATACAACAACATAGCCTCTGTTTGCCACAAGTGTTTTCTCTTGCAAAAGAGGGGAGAAGAGATTGTGTGGTACATATGTAGGAACACAGCAGCTTGGGTCTCCTCCTGGCCAGCCTGCAGGGCCAGCAGGTATCTGTGTCACATGCACAGGTCTCCTCACTGTGCCAGTCTGTATCTGGGTGTGATCTATTGCTCAGCGATGGCACGTGCCCTGGGCTGGGAAAGTCTTGAGTTCTCACGCAGTTGCCATCATGCCCCTGGACTGTTCCGTCCGACTCTGGCTCTGCCTTTGTAACTGTTCACCTGAGTTTCCTTGTGCTTTCTTTGCCTCCGGAAACTTCTCTGCTGGAGTTAACTTGCTGTTCAGGGACCTGCAGGAGTAGAAATAGCTTTCTCTTTTTTCCTATTAAAATAAAAAAAAACAAACAACAAGATTTTAGATCTCACCAAGCTCTATCATGAGTGGTGGGAAACATTAAAGCAGTGACAAGTGTGTTGCCCATCTTTACCAACTTCTGCTGTGTAAAACTTGCATGAATCTGCTTCCCAAATGCTACTTGGAATTTTCTGGACTTTAATCTCTTGTTTCCCAGTCACTATCTTGTCAGTGACTAGAATTTGCCTTTAGTGGGGGCTAGAGTTGGGGATGTGTGCTTCATGTAATTACTTTATGTAGGGCTTATGCAAGGGTTAATTTAAAGCAGTTGATTAACACTTAAACTGTCCAACTAAGCTGCTCTGCTAGATTGTCTGAGCACTAAGGATTTATTTTTCATAATGCTGTTTGTCTGCATAACTGAACATGTACATTTAGTATTCAAAGTGATTTAGATGAGGGATAATATGAGGACATTTTAAATAGGTACAAATAACAGGCTTCTCCAATGAGCTAAAAATAGTACAAACAGACTAAATTTGAGCCTTCAGTTGACTCACCTTGGCCATATGTAGCTTATGGTACATAGAGAGAATTGAACATTACATTGTGAGCTTAGTATTTGTCCATGTCTTTTTTTTTTTTAATTTTAGGGAAGGGTCTACAGGGTGTTCAGGGTCTCACCACTAGATTGGACTCATGGTAATCCACCTGTTTATAGCCTCCCAAGAGCTGGGATTACAGGCATGTGTTACCATGCCCAGTTAGTTGCGGTGTCAGTGTGCACCAGGTGAGGGGCCGACACGGCAGGTCCAGGGATGGAACCCATGGCTCCCGTGCCTGGTTGCAGGCACTTTAATCCCTTGAGCGATTCGGCCAGCCCTTGTCCTTGACTCTTTCTGTGCTTTGATACAGACTTCCCCCCCCCCCAAATCTAAGTCCTTTCTTCATATACTTGTGAGAGACTGGCATGGAAGGTGCTGTCCCCCTGCATCATGGATTCCTGAAAAAAGAGTTACTGTATTTGCTAAAGTTCTTGCAACTGTTGCCCATAATCAACATAAACTATCACGAGGGTGGCTATAGCACCCATAAAGTGAGTATTCTGTAAAATGTAAAAGGCATTGTTCAGTAGCAAATATAGAGTGGGGCTCTATGTTTGAAAGTTTGGTTTTTTACAGAAGATAAACAATGGAAATCTTTTATAAAAAGCACATAAGTAGAAACTTGACCAAAAGGTACACAGGAGGAAACACAGAGATCTTGCAGCAGTTAAAGCTGGGAAGGAAGGCTTCCAAGTGGATCTGACTGATGGAGCAGGGGCATGGGAATGGGAGTGGGAGAGGGAACTAGAGAATTTGAATACGTAAACAATGAAAGGAGGGCTCATATGGGAAAGACTTTAGGATTGGGATTGTGAGATTTTTTTTTTTTTTTATCAGCAACTAATGCATGAATAACTTCCACATTCTAAGATTAGAACATTTTTTTTCTTTTTCTCCCCTCCCTCAAACTAGAGTTAGTATTGATACAGGTTGCATCACTTATAGTGTAGAGATTTTACATGATATTAGAAGGATAAACATTTATGCACACAGTTTTCTATGTGCTTTGCTGAGTTTTGTCTTTATTTGTTGGGTACAGTGTCTTGCTACACAGCTTGGACTCATAGTGATCCTCCTGTCTCAGCCTCCCTAGTGTTGGGATTATAGATGTGCATTCCATACCTGGTTTTGGTGTCTGGCACAGCAATCTTGGAGTTCCAGGGCTGGCACACATGCAGTACTGGGGGTCAAACCTGGGTTCTTGTGCTTGCCAGGCAGTCACTTATGCCGGTGAGCTATATCCCCAGCTCCATGCTTTTCTAAGTTTTTTTTTTTTTTTTTTTTTTTTTTTTTTTTTTTTTTTTTTTTTTTTTTTTTTTTTTTTTTTTTTTTTTTTTTTTTTTTTTTTTTTTTTTTTTGTCTTTTTGAGACAAAGTCTTGCTATGCAGTTCAGGCTGCCTTGAGCTCACTTTCTGTAGCCCAGGCTGGTCTCAAACTTGCACTGATCCTCCTGCCTCAGCCTCCCAAGTGCTAGGATTACAGGCATGTGCCACCAATGCCCAGTTCTGCTTTTCTAAGTTTTGATGAGTATCTCACATTTAGGCAGATAAAGTAGCCACTATTTTCTTGAACAGCTGTACTTTTTTGTATACTATTAGACGTGCATCATGTAAGCATCTTCTGTTGACGAGGCTTATAAGTATTTCTTCAACATTTCTATATCCCTGCAAGTAGTCCCAGAAGGTGAACCTTCAAATAGAATTGCTACATCAGAGAGCATGCCCATTTAAAAAAATTTTTTTTTTTTTTTCTTGTTTCAGAACCTTTGTTTATTCACTCATTTTTATGGCCGGCTCAGCCCACTCCAAGGGCAGGGCTGGCACAGCATGTGGTGCCGGGGATCGAACCGCAGTCCCTGAAGCCGCCCAAGCTTCCCCAAGCAGGCGCTTTAGACCACTGAGCCAAAATTAACAGTCTCTTGCTGTTCTTCAGAGACCCACAAGGACAGCACGAGGGTTGCCGGCTTTCCCACCCAGCAGAATTGCTGATCTTCACCAAGACTAGATGCAAATGGTGCCCTCTGGTTTCAGTTTGCCTCTCCTGATACATAAGGTTGACCATGTTACCTATCTGCGCTGCTGCTCATGTTCTTCGCCCTTGTCTGTAGGGTTTTGGTGTCTCTGAGAGGAGCTCTTTATTTATTAAGGACATGATTACCTAATGTCACAAAGGTTTTCCTAGTTTTGTCTTTAACTTCTCTAAAGTATTTTTTAACCATATAGTTTTATTTTATGTAGTCAATGATGAGCCTTTATGGCTTTTAGGCTTTATGTGATTTTATAAAACTTCTTTTTTTAAAGATTTATCTATTTATGTATTTGATACAAGGCTTCACTACTCAGCCCTAACTTGCAGTGATCTTCCTGTTTCAGCCACCCCAACACTGGGATTACAGGTGTGTGCATCATGCCTGCTCTTGGTGGCCAGCTCAGCACACCTGGGGGTAGGCCAGCCCAGCATGTGGTACTGGGGATCATGACCTTGCTCTTGTCAGGCAGGTGCTTAGTTTGCTGAGCTATCTCTTTTATGTGATTTTAAAAGGGCTGTTTATTCTGTATATGTGTGTATAAAGTCCATGTTTTTTGTAGTACTTTTTCAAGTTTCATACTTTTATACTTAAGACTTTGATCTAACCACTTTGATCTTCATTTGCCATGATCAGAAGCCACTTTTATTTTCTTTTTAAAATCTAGGTTAACCATCCTGCTGTCTATCATTTGAAAGTTCCCAAATTTGTCTTTCTTATATTGATAACATGCTCTTAGTGATACCTTGTAGGCTAATGTACATAATCCCTATTTTTTTTTTTTCATAGCTTTTTCTTGCTGGTCATACCCCTTTTTCCATTTGAATCTTATACATTCTCTGGATAAAACAAGTTCTAATTTTAAATCTATTACAAGTTTACAGATTTGAAGATACATGCAAATTCTTACACATTTATTTTTAACCCCCAAAGGAAAAAGTCTCAGCCTCCAGATTTTCTTCTGTCTTCAAAGCCCATTGTTTTAAGTTAATATCATATAGAAGTCCTGACTTTAACCCTAGGTAGCCTTTTAAAAACCTCTCTTTTATTTTTATTTTTTGAATTTTTTTTTGCAGGACCAGGGTTCAAACTCATGACGTTGCACTTGCCAGTCAGGTACTTGTGCCACAGAGCTATCTCCCTGGCCCGAAAAAGCTCTCCTTTAAAAGCCATATATGAAAAGTCATTCATACACTTATATTCCTTTTCATTGATACTGAAGTTCTTGGAGATTTTCTTGAAATTGCTACTTGAATTCTGTGCACTGATAGCAAGGTGACATTTTTGTACCTGTGTGACTTCTCATTCCTGTGTCATACCTTGAATGTACAACAAGCAATCAATAGCATAAAAGCAGCTTGTAATTTTGTAGGGGGACCAACAGACTTGCCAGGAAACAATGTCACTGAGTCACACACAGCCTGGCTATGTCTCAAACCAAGGCTAGAGCCATACCTTCCTGGAAACACTGAATTCTGTGACACTTGACCATGCCACATGGTCTTCATAAGAGGGCCAGGCAGAGCTGAGGAGTGAGCAGAGAGCATTGGAGAAAGAGAGCTCTAGTGTGTGCAAATGGTTTGAAACCAAAGGGTAGCCATAGTGAACATGAAGAGCTCCTGGCATAGACTTTGCTTGGTAGCTATAACTTAGAAGTGGCATAGAGGGTAATGTAGCATAGGACATAGCAGTGGCAAAAGAAAAGCCAGAGGGCAAACTTTCATCATCTCACTGACAAGCATTTTTGTGTATTGCAGAGTGTAGAGGAACTCTGGGCCCTAGATGGATCTGCTTAGAGCCTGTACTGATGATGGCATTACGCATCCCATTACCATCAGAGCGGGCTCCTAATCCCTTAATTTAGATCCTAATTTAGGGGTGCCATGATCTGGCTTGAGAACAGGCTGGGGGAGGGGCAGAGCTCACAGGACACTTGCCACTTCCTGCTACTTACTGTTGTAGTTTCCTTATTCCCAGCCCAAAACTCACATTGTCTCTTCCTTGCCTTTTGTTTTGTCCCCATAAGTGAGCTCTGGTGTGGCCTTCCTCTTCACCCCAGTCAGGGGCCTTTTTCTATTCTGCTCATCTTCCTGTCACTTCCTAGAGTAGAGCTGTGTACACCACACACAGCTTAGACTGGCGTCTTGTGTTCTTACCTGCCCTCATGAAGGGGAGCTCCTAGAAAGCTCATTTCTGTGTGCCCAGTGGTGTCCTGATCCCACAGGGAATCCCTGGCACTGGGGCAAGGCCAGAGATCCATGTTGGAACACCAAGAGAATGCGTACTGTTGTGTATTCAAAGGCAGCAGCTTCCAAACAATGAAACTGCACCAGGGTGGATTTTGTCTGTGTATAGCAGGTCAGAAAGCCCAGGGGTGGGGGAAATCTGAGGACAGCACTGTGACTTCTCATGTTCAGCTTTTTTGTCTGTCTGTCCAATGTTAGACTTACCTGGGTCCACAGGCATTTTAGATTTCTATTGTTCTAGTATTTGTTCTAATATATTGGGATTTTTATAATAGGATTTGCAGAGGTCTGTTGCATTTCTTTTTTTTTTTTTTGAAAGTACAGCCTAGTTGAAAATGAGTTTGAATACTTTATGTCTCAGGCAGGTAAAGCCTGAGAAGTGGTGGTTTTCTCCTAGCACTCAGTGCTAACTTTATTTTCCTGTAGTGCCTTCATAGAGCTCTTTTTCAAAGTGTAGTTGAGACATACTGCCCCAAGGAAGTTGCCCGGTTCTGCACAGGGCATCCTTGCTGGAGGGTTGGTTCTGCTCCACAGCTGGCTGACCACGAACTTAGGTTGACCAGAAAGTCTGTCCTAAGGGCCAGTGAGATGGTTCAGTGGTCTAAAGTGCCTGCTTCAGAAAGCTTAGGCAACTGCAAGAACCATGGTTCGATCCCTGTGTACCACATGCAGCACCAGACCCATCACCAGGGTAGGCCGAGCCGACTATTTTTAAAAAAGGAAAGTCTGTCCTCCACATGGCTCTTTGTTTCTGTTCTGGATGGCAGAGTATTTGTTATTGGATGTGTGTGCAATAGGCAAAGGGGCCTTGGGAGTCTCGCTAAGTGAGTATATAGTGTGCTTTGTTTTGGTAGAAACGGCCGGACTCCCAAATCTTGGGGAAGGGAGAGTGTGTGTGTGTGTTGTGGGGGTGTTGTCTAGGTATCAATTAAAAATGTAGTTAGGGAGCCAAAAGCAGAGGAGGTAATTGATAAGTCTAAAGAAAACAGGGGAAATGGGCAAAACATGCAGGCTCTGTAGTTGACTCTTTTTCCTCTGCTTTTTAAACAGGCTCTTTACTGATTAATAGCGCGTTTAAGTTGCTTGATCTCAGAAGGTTGCCTGCACTCCTTCACACAAGCAGCCCGATCTCTCACCTCACACAGCAGCAAGCAAAACAGTAGCAGAACCAGAACCCACACACAACGAAGTTGACACTTGGTTGACAAACTGACTCAGAAGGAAATTTGAGCATCTGTCCTTTCCTGGTGTCTTTCTGTATCCAGCTTGCTGCGTCTGCACAGCGGCACCAAGCTGCAGGGACCCCGGTGGCCACGTCACAGGAGAGGGCTCAGGAGGAAGAGGCATTTGCTCTGAGCTCTGTTCTGGTCTGCCAACAGAGGCATTTGCTCTAAGCTGCTTTGCACTGTTGAAGTGAATCCTAACTCTTTTTCACCCCTCACTTGCAGTTTTCCTGGCCAGAACATCCCCATGATGGCAGAGGAGAAGAGCCATACCCAGGACTGTGTGTCCTTCAGCGTGCTGAACTGGGACCAGGTGAGCCGGCTGCATGAGGTCCTGACTGAGGTCGTACCCATTCACGGACGAGGCAACTTCCCAACTTTGGAGATCACCTTGAAGGACATCGTGCAGACCGTCCGCAGCCAGCTGGAGGAGGCAGGCATCAAAGTGCAGGACATCCGGCTCAATGGCTCTGCCGCCGGCCACGTTCTGGTCAAAGACAATGGCTTGGGTTGCAAAGACCTGGACCTGATCTTTCACGTGACTCTTCCCACAGAGGCAGAATTTCAGCTGGTGAGAGATGTGGTTCTGTGTTCTCTTCTGAACTTCCTGCCGGAGGGTGTGAACAAGCTCAAAATCAGCCCGGTCACTCTAAAGGAGGCCTACGTGCAGAAGCTGGTCAAGGTCTGCACGGACACAGACCGCTGGAGCCTGATTTCCCTCTCCAACAAAAATGGGAGGAATGTGGAGCTCAAATTTGTCGACTCCATTCGGCGCCAGTTTGAGTTTAGCGTGGACTCTTTCCAAATCATCCTGGACTCTCTGCTTTTTTTCTACGACTGCTCCACCAATCCCATCTCTGAGGACTCACACCCCACAGTGATCGGGGAGAGTGTCTATGGAGACTTCGAGGAGGCCTTTGACCATCTGCAGAACAGACTGATAGCCACCAAGAACCCGGAAGAAATCCGAGGCGGGGGCCTTCTTAAGTACAGTAACCTTCTTGTACGGGATTTCAGGCCCACAGACCAGGAGGAAATCAAAACTCTGGAGCGATATATGTGCTCCCGATTTTTCATCGACTTCCCAGACATCCTCGACCAGCAAAGAAAGTTGGAGACCTACCTTCAGAACCACTTTGCCGAAGAAGAGAGAAGCAAGTATGACTACCTCATGATCCTGCGCCGGGTAGTGAACGAGAGCACCGTGTGCCTGATGGGGCATGAACGCAGACAGACCCTAAACCTCATCTCCCTCCTGGCCTTGCGTGTGTTGGCAGACCAGAACATCATCCCCAATGCCACCAATGTCACCTGCTACTACCAGCCGGCTCCCTATGTCAGTGACGGCAACTTTAATAACTACTATGTTGCCCACCCTCCAGTTACCTACAGCCAACCGTACCCTACCTGGCTGCCCTGTAACTGACTTTGAGTCCTGAGGGTTTCTGCAGTGGGAACCCAACAGGGTACGGGCTTTCGGACTGGGAGCCTCCTTCTAGGTGTAGGTGTTTGGCTTTTAAAGAGAACTCAGCTCTGATTCTGATTTTTCTGTGGGTACCCATCAGAGTGGGTCTACAGTACACCATGAGCCAACCCTGAAAGGACCCATCTTACAGTGCCACTTTGGAAAATGCTATAGGAAGTGTGACCTGTCCATGCCTTTCTAAGACAGACACTAACATGTCACTTCCAAACTTTAGTGCCCTGAGATTTAAGCTCTGTGGAATAATCAAGATTTGGAAAACTTGGGCACCAGACAAGAAGTGTCAAGCCTCTTTTTCTTTCTCGCCTGAGCCTAGAGTAGCCTGCGTTGGGCCACATTCTGGTTTTTATTAGTCACCTGGGAGTTGTACTGATCATTTCTCTTCTTGTGTCAGTTTTAGTCAGGCAGAAAATGACAAACATGAGGGTACTCTTGTGACTTGATTTTTTTTTTTTTTTTATGGGACCAAATTGCTTGTGTCTAGTCCCTGTCAACAGAGCTGAGAATTTCTTTCATAAGTGAACCAAAGCCAATAGCTGGAGATTGAAGATCTAGTTAAAAGTGGTTTATGGTTTAGAAGCTGTGCTATCTTGAGAAATTATATTTCTAAGGAAAAAAATGGTATTTTTCTTAAAATTTAACTTGAAAACAAAATAAAATGCAGAACATAATGTTAATGTAGAATTGTGGTGGAGGTGGTGGAGGGGTGGTGATTGTAACTAGGAAATATGAATGCTCTTTTTTTTTTCTTTCTTGATGTTGTTAAGGAATTCTAGTTGAATGACATCTTTCCCCCATTAGCTCTCTCATGAATGACTCTTGTGTTGCTCCTCCTAAGATTTTGTCTATATTCATTGTTGTAACTGATGTGAGGGTCTTCCCATGTTTTAATTGGAAACCCATTTTGGTCACATTCCATATATGACAAGCTGTCTTTCTGGAGTACTTTGGCCTTTGTAGTTTTTTACTTTTTTCTTTCTTTCTTTCTTTTTTTGTTTTTTCAAATAGTGATTTCTTTCTCCAGGTATTTATGACAGTCTGTGGATTCAGGAATTTCAGTAGAACTGAGTGACCTGTGGAATTGGCTTAGAATTTAACCACCTGTCCCCGCCCTATGAAGGTAGGGGTTTAGCATTCAGCCTGGCCCTTGTGTGCACTGTAGCCACCAAGGTGCTTTCAGGTCTTTCCAGTGTATTTGGGAAAGAATTGAGTGAGTGAAGAATGATCTTCCTTATTTGGTAGATTTGACTATATTTGTTTGTATTCTGCACTTTAGAAGGAAAACAGTGTTAATCTCTAGTTCAAAGCAAAGTTAGCAGGAGAGGTCTAGGCTACTCTTGCTTTTCCCAGTAGAGTTAGATAAGAGATTTTGTTTTGACACTTTTTGTGGGCTCTTTTAGAAAGCATTACTTTAGGGTATCGGGGAAAAACAGTATTGCTAGCCAGTTTGGTTTCTAAGCAAATTCATGTTCCTTTATTTTCTCTTGTGGCCCTAAAAATCCAAAGCCCTGAGCAATTGCTTTTGTTCAAGCATTGACATTACCTTAATATAGAAATGCCTAATGTAAAATGTGTAGTTGACTTTTCTGTAAAGACACATCTTCAGGTTTCTTCTGGAATGTGATATCTTGGTCCTCTTAAATAAGATGTGATGGAAAGCCAAGGTTTAGCTTGTTCCTGAGTTGTGCTGTGTGAGGTGACTGGAAGCCTCGTGTGTGACCAGCTCCTATTTCTCTGTGAGCCTTGGTTATATTTCACTTCACTGGCTTTGAGCAAGGCCAGTTCTATGAGGGGAGCCCTGGGGTGTTTCCGTGTTGGAGGGGAGATAAACAGTGATCTCTATCTTTAGAATCACTTGATCATCCATGACTTTGAAATGCTGCCATTATGGTTGAATGACAACATATTTCCTCAAAAATGGCAGATTTGTTGAACCAAAGCTTTTCAGATATGATGAAGCCATAGCCATCATAAGCCCTTAGTCACCAGGACCAGTACTGGTTTGACTTAGAAGTGTTGGGGACAAATGAGACATAGGAACAAGATAGTATCTGAATCAAATAATTAAATTTCCAGTTTGCCCTTGGAGCTCCTTGTGCTTATATGTGTATTTTTTTTTTCCAATCTGGAAAGCATCCTTCTCTGATGAAGATGAAGGCAAGCACAGACATTCCGAGAAATTCTTGCTTCACAGTTCTTTGGTACCGTTGCATGATGCTGCTCCTGGTAGTCTTTTCACCCAGTGTGTTTGTTGTTATTGCTGCTGGTGTTGTTGCTGTTAGCCCAGGTAGTTTTCATAGTTTGCAAATAGCTGTGTGCTTCACAAGCATCAGGGTAAAAGTTGCACCGACCAGAGCTGCACTTTTAAAACACAGCCCCTGTGCTGGTGGCATCTTCCTCTGCTCAGTGAGCCTTGTGCCAGCCTCAGAATAGGCCAGGCAACCTTGATTTCAGATGTCTGGAAATTCTATCTGAAAGCTGCCTTTCTTACTGCCCACACAAGCACCAGACGGCCTGAACTTGCACTGAGCCCAGTGGTTCCTTATTTGTGTGCGTGTGTGTGTGTGTGTGTGTGTGTGTGTGTGTGTGTGTTGAGCAACATGAGACTTGGCAGGGGCCGAGGGTACTAAAGTTCAAGTACAGGCTCTAATCTAAATCTCAGCAGCTGAATTGTCTTCAGGACTTTGAACTGTTTTCCACCAGCCTATTTCTTGAAGTCAGGTTGAGCAGCAGCAGGATGAAAAGGATACCTGTTGCCTCCTTGTTGGTAGAAAAACACAAACCAGATTCCTGGCCTTGAGCTTTGGTGTCATGCTCAGTCTAACATTAGCAATAAGACACGATTGGTCCCCTAGTTTCAATGCCAAAGTGAACCTCTCCGTCACCAGCTCCTTCAAGTCAGTTCCTGGTGGCTGCAAGTGGCCTGTGGTACGGCTCATATACGGCTCCTTTAAGTCAGTTCCTGGTGGCTGCAAGTGGCCAATGGGGCAGGCTGAGCCAGGGAACTTGATGCTTGGTTCCTGGTAGATGGGATCTACATGGTTTGGCACTCAGGTTTTTGTTATTGGTTTTGTTTTTTCTCTAGTTTGATTTACACTGAAGAGTTGAGTCACAGCTAGCTATGTGTGAACCTGTGTGGGGGGCAGTGCATTAGTAATCACATTGCTGAAACCCTGTTTCTGCTTATCCTTTGGCTCCACCTATAGCATTTTCATGGTAGGTTAGGTTTTTAACTAGTATTGCCTAGCTTTGGGAAATGGTGCCACTCGAAAACAACTTCCCAAGTTTCCAAATAACTTCTTTCTCATGATGTGCCTGGTACTGGTGCCTTGTTTTAAGATGCTGTTACAGCCTTAGCTCAAACATCCCTTCCAGAGAGTGGATTTAGCATAAACTAGCTCTTCACCAGGACCATTACCTTCTGGGGGTCTAAATGAGGCTCTGCTCTAGAGACATCCCTTCGGGAGGATTCTCTACATAGCAATAACTTCTAGTATCCAGGGTTGAGATTCATATCCTAAATGTGAGAGACACCGCCAGATGTTCACAGCTGGCTTAGAACATATTCCAGTTCAACCACTTAAACGCAGAGGACCAACAGAGATAGAGATATTTAAAAGCCCTAGCAACTTTCTGGATTATTTGTGGAGCTCTCAAAGGAAAGAAAAGGTCCATTTCATGAGGTAAAGTGCCTACACTGTGTTTACCTATCTCTTTTTAAAAAATAGTTTGAGTGTAAGCTAAAGAAAATGCTTGGAATTCTGCCTGGGCTGTGGAGCATCGGTGCAAATTCTCATGTATGCTTATTGTGTAGGAAGGTGAGATGACATCCTTGGAAGAGGAGGACGCAGTTAACATGGATCTGACCGTTTTTTAAAACACAAATTTATTCATTTTTTAGAGTGAAAAATTAATTTGCTAGTGCAGCTATTCATATTCAAAAAGAAAAAATTGGGATACTCATTACACTAAATTTGAAGATCTTTCGTTCTGTATTTGCATATGTTTAAAGTTTTTTTTTTTTTTTTTTAGCCAGGGTATGTGGGTTTCCTCTTTGGTCATGGTCACTCACCTTCTTCCTTAAGCAGATGAGATCACCTGTCAATGCCAATGTGTTAGCACTTGGTGAAATAAAGCTTTTGAGTGTGAAATAAAGGTATATTTAAAAAGTTTAAAAAAAGTGTTGTCAGCTCTGCTTGTTGCTTTATTTCTCCTCCCTGGCTAGCCTATTTTAGCTTTCAAGAGACACGGAGATGGGCAGTTATTACTACTCCAGCCATGGATCCGGCTTTTAAAGGCAGAGGCCTGGGTGGAGTAGGTAGGGTCATGCACCAGCTAACTTCAACTACACTTGGGTGTGGGCCGCAGGCTGCTGGCTCATCCATGTTGTAGGTGAAATCTTGACACGTGTCTTCACTGGCACCCTGTGTGGTCCGCTGTTCTTGACACCAAGTCTCTTTTACAGCAGTTCTCAACCTGTGGGCTGCAACCCCAGCAGGGATCAAACGACCAAAACACAGGGGTCTCCTAAAGCCATTGGAAAATGTTATTTATTTGGAATTACAGTTTTGAGGTAGCCACCAAAATTATTTTTTGGTTTGGGGTCACTGCAACATGAGGAACTGTATTGCGGGGTCATGGCATTAGAAAGGTTGACAACCACTGTTAAGAAAACCAAAATAACACCAGCTGTACTATGGGAAGCTACTGTGAGACTTTCTTTACAAATTTTAAGAGATATAGGTGGTAAAAAGAATGCCTGAGAAGCTGATAGGTGTTTAAGGAGTGTGCGGAGATGCTGTTGACCATTGGTGGCAAACCTATAACGTGTGTGCCATCACACTGTGTGTTGTGAGCCACTTTATGATTTCTTAGATCCACTCTCTACTTTTTGCCTTTCTGTAACCTCCCCCACTCCCATTCTTGTACCTTCTAAGACTCTTCCCTTCTGGCTGAATTTCCTAAGTCCTATGTTCTTCACTAAGTAATTTGTATCATATCCTATAAAGTCAGTCATCCCTTGGCTTTTGATCAGACTGCCACTGCCTCTTCTAAAGCTTTTAGTCTAAGGATGAACATTTTTCTGGAGTGCAAAGGGGTAGAATCTATCCAGATCATGTTGCATGTTAATTCACTAACACTTTCTCCTTGGAAGCCCTGGCCAGAAGCTCCCACCTTCCCTAGAAGCTGCATAGTTGACTCTCTCGCCCACCTGCTCACCCTCATCAGCCTCCATCTGGATATGTAACTGCTCAGGATGGTTGCTGCCTCTGTGCTCACAGAACCCTGGAATCAGTTGAAGAGCAGTTTTCCCAGCTGATATTCACCTCTTAGCCTGCCATGCTTCTACTGTGTGAACCTTCTAAAATGGGCCTTTACTTTGCCCTCTTGGCTCCCTTCAGTCCTTGTGTGGGCCACTTTCCCAGTCTTGTCATTTGTTCCTGTGCATTGCTTCCCCGAGTGACCTTCCTGAGGCTGATGTGCCCTTCCTATCACCATACATGAAAACTTTCTTCTGCCAGGCTGTGCAAGCACAGACATCAGGCAAGGTGTGATTTGCAGAGTCCTTCACAGCCCCAGGCCATACCATTCTCTTTCCTACTTTCTGCTTTGACTTGCCTGGCCTGCAAATAGCTTCAGAGCACAGTGCCTCCCAGGTACCCACCACATGGCACAGCAGGCTTCTAAACCTCAGTGTCACTCCTTTTCTACTGCCTTTGGCTTCCTAGGTCTGGTCCCTGCAGCTCCCCCGCCTCCTGTTTCTGTTAGTATCCTTTTCTTGGGCTGCATTAGTTCTACCCCTACAGAGTGAGCACCTCTGTGTTCCACTCTAACTACCTCCCACGCAACTGGTGATGTTGAACTTGGGTGTTTTTGTCCCTGAAGGACTTGGACTCTGGCCACCGGCAAGGAGGAGGATGAATCCTGGATATTTACCTGGAAGTGTTGTAATGCCTCTTTCTGGTGCCAGAAATCTGTCTCAGGCTTTGTCCAGACCAATATTTACACTTAGAGCAGCTTGTGTGGGAAGTGGTGGTGCTCAGCTCCCTGGAGTGAGCTGTCACGTCCTGGAACACTAAGGCTGCTGATCACAACAGTTGACCCCCTGAGCATTGTCATTGCTTGTAGCTGAAGGCTTCAAACGTGGCTGTGTTCTTGACTCTGCACCCACCCACTCCTCCCCACACACCCTTCTGGTGGGTTAGTACAACTTTTCCCACATCACCTTCAGGTGTTGATCAAGGCTCCGATTGCCACTCCGTCTAAGACCTCAGAATTGCACATCTAAATGAGTGGGACCCAGTTTTTCTGCTTCACTGTCCAAAGAGTCACTTGGGGGTGGTGGTAACATACTTGGGTAAGGGTTGGGATTGCTACCTATTGCAAAGTGCTGAGAGGACTTCTAAACCCCTGTAGGAATCGTCCGCCATTCCTATCTGATGGGGCTACCCTACAAACTTACTGGGTGAGTGACTCCGTCCAAGCACACATTATGGCAGGTAGGGGCAGAGGTACATGAAAGACCATGAGGACAGTGCTGCAGAAGGCAGTCAGATGGCACCATGGTGAGCGGACTATTGTTCCCTCTCTCCCAACGCCCTGCCTGAAGTCTGAAGAAGGAACTGAGAGATCTAGTGGCTTCCTACGCCATGTGACAGCAGCAGAATGGGTCACAGTGCTGGTTTCCTGCCTTCCGGCCTCAGGCTTTCTCCTATCCTACAGGAGAAAGCTGTGTTGTTCTGGGAGCAAACCCTGCCTAGGAGAATGTGCTGTTCTAGCAGATGAACCAATGGCTCTCAGCCTCTTGACTGGCATCCCTCTCCTAAACAAACTTCTGTGAGTGTGGCCAGAACAGCTGGGTGTCATTGGGAAGCATGGCTTCATGCCATCCCTGTCCCAGCTCAGTAACCAGTCCGCCTATTCTGGAAAGCAAGAATCACAGATTTCACGCCTCAACTCTAGAACATTTTGCTCAAAGCAGATCACTCTCTGGCTGCTTTTATTAGAGGAGAGGCAAGAGAAGCATGGATCACCTGCAGTTTTTCAGATGCTTATCTGGGAAGAAGGCTTCCCAGGCTTACTGTGTGGGAGAGTACTCTGCTAGACAATTGTAATACGCCCCTTCTATGTGAGTAGTGCATGAGGCTTTGTTTATGGGATTTGTTAGGAACTAAAGCTATGAGAAATGGAATTCCTTGTTAGATGAGGACTTCAGGGCTTACCAAGAACACACTGCATGCAGGTTAGAGTGTGGACTTGAGATTGGAGAGCCACATTCTCACTGGAAAAAGAGCCAGAGCTTAGGGTGCTGCTGTATTGTCCACAGCTCTACAGTTTCTCAGAAGCTTGGTTTGTGCCCAAAGATCCAACTGCACAGCCAGTTCTTCTTGCTCTTGTGACCCCAGCAGCACTTTGCGAACCCTACATGGCACGCAAGGAAAACATTTTATGCCAGCCTTTCTCAAGGGCCAAGGAGGTGTTGAGTTGCCTGGTAATAGATCCGTTTCCACTTAGGCAGGAATTCCTTGAACAAGCCAGCAGCTTTTCTCAAACAACCCTCCCTTTGTGGATCATGTTGGGGGACCCTGCTGTGGGTGCTGACAAGCTTTGGGCACACTCAGCAAGCTCCAGGTCTTGTGCTAAGCCACACAATTTAATCTCTTAGAAACTCTGAGATGGACAACTGTTTACAGACAAGGAAACTAACATGTTACGTGTCTGGCCTGGCCGGCATATGGCTCAGAGGTACCTGACTCCAGGTGTAGACTTAGCCACCGAACACTGTTGCTTATGTCTATGTCCTATTTTATACGGCAGCACATGGAAAAGGCACAGGGGAGTGAGTAGCCTGCCCTCCGATAGGAGCCTCTGAAGAGGAGTGCAGAGAATGGTGCAGCAACTGAGTAAATGGATTAGTTAAAAACAAAAATTAAGCCAAGTTAAAATTAGGGGCCTATTGTGTTTGGCAAGACGTTTTCAATTAGTCTTGAAATTGAAACCGCTTCTTTCTAAGCCCTTAACTAAGACACCATAATACAGGAGCATTTAAAACTACTTTGGGGCAGAGCAGAGGTGGGCAGAGCTTTTGCAAGTCGGGAAACTGCCCCACCTGTTGCTCCAGTGCAATGAAACCAAGAAGGGAGGGTCCTTAGAAAACGAATAGCAGGGCCTGTAGCAGTTCCTGGAGTCGAGCACCTGTAGATTTTCATGTACTAAATATAGCAGAAGCTGGGGTCATCTTATCCTTAAACAAACACTGTAGCGAAGCAAACACTTGTACGAAAAGGATCTTTACCTTGGCTCTGGTGAGGCTGGGCTGGGAGAAGCGGGTTTGGGGCTCTGAATGGCCGGCTGGCAACTTGCTGCTCTGCCGCGCCCTGCACCTTCACGTTCCCAGGCCTCAAGTTTCTTGGTGGTTCTTCCTGGCTCTTAAGTCCACTCAGTTTGCCGCTGGGCCCTGTGTTGTGTCCCCTTCCCACAGCATGCGCACCAGTTGCCAGGCCTTCATATGATCTGAGTGCGGACAGTAGAGGCCCTTCTCTCTCCATCTCTGGCAGGACACTTTCCAACTGGCTTCATTTCCACCCTTCTGTAAATATTACTGAAACGAAAAGCATTCTTTCGTCTTGTCAATTTTGGATATGGCTGAGTAAGCGTAGCCCCCATTCTTGGTGTTAGCCCAGGGCTTTCTGTGAAGTTCTGGGCTCTCTGGGGGTGAACCTGCAGTCCCTCCTGAAGGGGCAGTGAGTGGGGCAGTGAGATAGTGGGACACGTAGAGCTTTTGCGGCTTGAGGTTGCAACCCAGCATTCCTCCTCCTCCTCCTCCTCCTCCTCTTGTGAGCTCTTAAGCTGCTGAAAGGTCAAGGATTCTCCTCATGAGTCCAGAGCAAACTGATAATACTTACTTTGGGGTTAGGAACAATTAGAGAAAAACAAATGTTTTCTATGAAGCACCAAACACTGTACAGGTGCTTATACATGTAGCCTTTAGTTGATGTCCTATGCCATCTGGGAAGTAACAATGCTCTTGAGGAGTTAAACTGAATTTCCAAGTGGCATTTAAAGCACTGGCCCTTATAGGACGTGACTTCTTTGACTTTATTGGCTATCAGGAAGGAAATAATGCTAACTACAAGTTATTGAGACCTATAAAGGCTGATTGTTGGTGTCACCTCATGTCCCCTGTGGCTGATGATCATGTCAGCCTAGCCAGCTAAGTGTGATAGTCTCACTTTCCAGGCCCACTTCACAGATGAGGATCTGTGGTTTAGAGAGGTTGAGCAACATGTCTCAGCCCGCAGAGCTGCCTGGCCTGCTGTAAAGCATACAGGGCCAGGGTGGTGTGGACTAGGCCCAGCTGCTGGCCTAGGAGCCAACAGTGCCAGGCAGCACTGTCTTGGTGCACTGCCCATTGGCCTGGGGGCTGAAAATCCACCGTCCGTTCCCACTAGACAACCAGTCAGCCTCCCTCCTGAGGGAGCGCTCACACACACTACTCCCCAGAGCTTCAGGCCTCATTCTCCACCCCTCTGCTGGGGGTAGGCTGAGAATGAAAGACACTGTTCTGGAGGGCTGCAGCGAGCCTGCACACAATGAAGGCATTTTGTGCGTTCGCTGAACCACTTCCCCATCCCAGGAACTAGAATCTCATGTTGAACAGGTCCAGAACTCTCTTGCTGCAGCATGGCAGGCACTTTTGTAAATGTATGACCTGCCAGTTTTGCTGGGCTGTGCACATTTCTAATAATGGTGGTGATGAATGAGGAGGACTTTGCATGGCAGGGGAGTGGCCTTTCTCAAAAGCTGCTGGTTCAGATGTTCCTCTACCACCGAGCCTCAGAGCAGACCATGGGCCTGCTCCCCTGGACCAGGAGTGACTCACACTGCCAACTGGGATGGTGTCCCCTGGAGACCATAGCCGCCCCACGCCCAGGGCAGGTGATGATGTCAGGTAGATAGCGATCCCGCATCTGTAGTGATGGGCAGGCAAGGGGCGGGATGCACAGTCATGCAGGCTCAGCGGGTTTCAGACCTTACCATGGTGGCAGTCAGATAAGTAACATGCCAGGGACATGGTGAGGATGTTTTTAGATCAAGGATCTGCAATCCTTTTATATAAAGGTCCATAGAACTCAGAGTTTGGATGTTGGGGTCATTTAGAGTCTACCACAAGCATCCCTGGTAGCTGCTGTGCCTTAAGAACAGTCGGTGACAAGATATACAGAAGTGGGCATGACTGTGCTCCAATACAGTTTGGCCCATGGACACTACAATTTTCATTTCATTTAATTTTCATATATTGTGAAATACTAGTCTTCTGGTTTTCCCCAGGCATCTAAAATTCTTTACCGTTGGCAGGCTCTATGCAAATGAGTAGTATCCCTTTGACTTGGCCCCCACTGAGGTTGGCCAGCGCCGGTCCTAGATGACAGGCCAGTCTCCCCTCACAGTGCTCTTTGATGCTTCTTGCTCTACCCTCACCATGTCCCTTAACAAGGTGGAGCACAGGGCTGCCAGTCCTGCTGCCACCTGCCCTTGTCGCCTGCCTACCACTTCAGGAGTTCCTGTGGTTGGCTATTGTACTTGCTGGCCTGTGCTGCTGGCAGCCTGGTTCTCAAGTTGGTTATTGAGGTTGGAGCTATGGGGACACCAGTCCCCCACCCCATCCCTGGCTACTCCTTGTGGTCTGTCTTTGCCTTACCTCACACCCAGGTAGGTGAGTCTCTCCCTCCTGGGGTCACAGTCTCTCCTATTCCTAGTCAATCTGACATCTCCCATCTTTCAACCTGCTCCCAAATGTGATGCTTTCTAGGCCTGCTGGTGCTGCTTCAACGGCTCTTCTCAATGAACTTGGGGTGTTGAGTCACCGGGACTCCCTGCCCTTATCACTGAGGCAGACGGATCCTTCTTGAACCACAACTCCTTGAGTGCCCAAGGCTCTTCCCCAGGCTAAGGCAAGCATCCTGGGCCGCCACCTCTGACTATGGAGAGGTTTACATTTCTCTCAGGGCTCTGCTGGAAAGTGCAGTAGCTGACCTGCGCCAGCCTGCGTGGCCAGCATTCTGCCTCCCCGACCTAGACCCTTTCCTCAGGAGCTCAGCTTCTGCTTCTGCAGCAGCCACCGAGGCTGTCAGTGAGTTAGAAAGAGGGCGGCCACACATAAGTGCTCCAGAGGGTTGGAGCTTCCGCATAGGTCAGCTCTCAGCCAGATTCCTCCCTAGAGCTTCAGAAGAGACAGGATGGCTTCTAAGGAAATCACTGACCCCACCAGTGAGGCAGGTTTGCAAGGGACAAGGCTAAGGGCAACCACATGGAGAGAGGTGGTCCCTAATCTCTCTGCCTGCCACAAATGCATCAGGATGGCAGAGCCAGGAAGCAGGTGTCAGAGAGACAGGAGGCTTCAATAAGAGCAGGGGAGTTGGGTGCTCTGCCTCGGAGGGAGGCAGCCAGCAGGGCGGCTCTCTAAAGCAGCCCAAATGCTTGGTTTCCCCCAGGCTGATCTCCCTTCCATTCAAGAACAAATAGGAGGTGACAGTGAGAAGTGAGAGGAACCGGAAGCCTGGCGTACTTTGCACTGCTATTTCCTAACTCTGTGACCTTTGGCAGTGACTTTCCTGTTTCCTTAACCATTAAAATGGAGATGCTTCCCTGACAAAATTAGCAAGAGGACTGAAGTGTGTAACATTGATAAAGACCCTAGTGCTTCACAGTGGCTCTCAACCTTTCTAATGCCATGACCCCGCAATCCAGTTCCTCATGTTGCGGTGACCCCAAACCAAAAAATAATGTTGGTGGCTACTTCAAAACTGTAATTTTGCTACAGTTATGATTCAGAACGGCTTTAGGCGACTCCTGTGTTTTGGTCATTCTACCCCTGCCGGGCCCGAGACCCACAGGTTGAGAAAACCACTGGTTTAGGAAATGGCTAATAAATGCTAAGTGTGAACTTGTGAGTCAGTGTGTGTGTGTGTGTGTGTGTGTGTGTGTGTGTGTGTGTGTGTGTGTGTGCGCGCATGCGCATCTTTATGTTTGTTTTTACCCAAGAGGACTCTTCAGTACAGCAGTATCTGATCTTGGTCCTCAGAGCGTATGATTAAAATCACCTGAGGTATTAGTTAAAACTTTGGGTTCCCAGAATCCCACTCCTGGGTTCTGATTCAGTAGGTCTATCTTAGGATCCAGAAGCCAAGCTGTAAGTGTGAAGGAAGGGCTGTCTGATAGGAGCAGAGATAGCCAGAACCCTGAGGATTCAGAACACAGGTGCCAAGTCTTACAAAATGACATGCCAGGGGAGTGCGAATTCTTGAGCACATCAGAGATTTTAAGAAAGAAAAAGAGTGACCAGAAACCTCAGAACAATAGGCTTGATTTTTGCCCTTGGGATGAGTTTGAATATTTAAAAGATCACCCACATAAGATTCAGTGAGACAAGTGTGCCTGACTTTGTCTTTGCTTAGACTTGTAGGTCAGGATGTGGAAAGATAACTTTGGTGTGTGTGTTTTTAGTTGACTGTTGTTGGTGTGTTACCTTTTTATTTCGGATTTTGAAAAGAAAACAGTGCTTGACTAGTAATAAAAGCAATGGAATCTGTGGTCTGTTGATTAAAGCAATCCAACACCGATGGCTCTGCTCAGTTGTAGTGTTAAGAGACTTTTCACTTTCTTAAATCAACTTCTGAGTCTGGAAGGTTCCACCTGGAAGGAGAATCCTCCATCAGGAAGGGTACACAAGCAAGCAGCTGTTTCCTTTAGAGTGCTTGAGTCCTTCCTTTTGCCTGAGTGGCCCTGCAACTTTTGGTACCCAGGGGGCCAGTCCTTTGCAGAATGCCCCTAGTGTTGGCACCTCAGGCTATCCTTGGTTTCCAACAGCCTGCTGAGTGAAGCTGGATGTTTTAAGAAGATATATTGCTAAATTTAAAGGTGTAGGAGGGCAATAAATTTAAAACAAGAATTACAAACAGAAGCCAAGTTCAGAGTACTGGTCCCAATACTCTCGACACAACCCCCATCACCCCAGTGGGTAAGCTTTGTCTCCAAATCCTGGGGGCTGACTATGAGCTCCAAACTCCACTGGGGAACCCAGTTACTGTCTGTCCTACTGTTTCAAGACCACCTCCTGTGTTCAGATGGAGGAATCTGAGGGTAGATTCCCTTAGCTGCTCCTTAACCAAGATCTTCTCTTTTAATTTTCTCATCTTTTGAACAACTTCCCAGCAAGGAGTCACTGTTCAGGTGGGAGTGACCCCTTCTCTTCTCCCTAAACCACTGGACATTCATAGGCCAAGGACAGATCGCCTGAGGTGCTAGGAGTATCATCCTGTGGGGTCCCTAGGGGCCTGCATTTTATATTTCTCTGTATGAAGCTCTGCAGCAGGAAATCTGTTTACACTCAGAAATCCTCACTGCTGTAGGGCCAGATCATCTGCTGTCCATCTCAAGTCTCCTTCCAAGCCTGTCTTCTGTTTCTCCCATCCTGTACCCACTGCAGCTCTTGGAGAGGCCAGGAGGATGGGTAGACAATGTATTCATCTGTTAGCTAATACCCATACCCATACACATATCTATGGTGGGGTAACTCTAAGGAAAATAGGTTTAAGTCGCTCACAGTTGCAGAGGTCCAAGGACATGGTAATGGAGGGGAGCTCATGTGAGTTCTGTCACAATGGCAGAATAGCATATGAGAAGGAAAGTGGACATCATTAAACCGGAAGCTGGAGTGTGACTGCTGTTATGAGACAGCTGTGTGAATCCCTTCCCAGGGAGCATCCGCAGGCGCTAGGTTCCATCTCTCATTTTTAAAAATGTACTTACTACAGGGTCTACAGGGTCTCACTACATAGATCAGACTTGCAGTAATCCTCCCTTTTTGGCCTCCCAGGTGCTGGGATTATAGGCACACCCCATCACACCCAGTCTCGATCACTGTCTCAGCATGCAGGGGATCAAACCCTGGTTACTGTGCTCTTTCTAAGCAGGTGCTTTAGTCCACTGAGCTATCTGGCTGGCCCTAGGTTCCACCCCCTAAAGGCATCGTCACCACACTTGCAACCTTAACCAGGATTGAGCCTCGAGCTCACCAATCTTTGGGGTGCAAACTCAAACCATATATAAGCCAAAAAGTGGTGAAACCCTCACTTTATGATCAGTGCCATTTCATGTTGTGTGAGAGCTGGTAGACACTGGCCCATGTCTCCCAGGGATTGGATACTTCCCTTGAAGTCGATATACTGGAAACTTAATCTCTAGTGCAGCAGTTTAGGGAAATAGGGTATAATGAGCAGCAGCTGAGGCAAGAGGGCTGCCCTCATACGTGGACTGACGTCCTCGTCCTAGGGGTGTTTTTTTTTTATTGCAAAAGTGGGTTTGCCATAAAAATAAGTTTGGCTTCTTCCTGCACTTACTTGCACACACTCTTGCCCTTCTGCCTTCTACCACACGATGACTCAGGGTAAAACCCTCTCCAGATACCAATCCATACTCTCAGAGTTCCCAGCCTTCGGGACCATGGGCTAAATAAACCAGTTGTTCACAGATTACCCAATCTTAGCTATTCTCTTACAGTAACCCAAAATGTGCTCAGATGATGTCCTCTTCTGGTGTGTGTGGTCTTGCTGTTTCAGGCAAGGGACTTACCTTCACTGGCTGCAGTTTTCTCATCTTCACAATGCAGGGATTGGGCTAGCCAATCTCGAGGGATGTGTCCACAGCTGTTGCTAAGTCCAAGGTCACAGTGGTCTTGTGACTCAGCAAAGCTGTAAGGACTCAGGTGCTCAGAGAAAAATCAAACAGGACCCTCATTCAACTGTGGAGGCAGGTAAGTCGGTGATCGCTCTGAGGTCAGTCTTCTTATGACAGAAAAGCCACTACTATCCAGTGTGCACAAGAAAATGCTTGCCATGTGCTTGTACTGACCACCTTGACAGGTTCTGGGAGGTCAAGGATGCTTGAGTTCTATCAGTGGAACTCCATAGGAAACAGAAGAATGCCTGAGCGTCATACTTGCCCTGTGGCTGACAGGACAACAGCCCCCAGAGCAGGGCCTCAGGGCTTCACCCTGAGGGAGGATTCTGATTTGGCTGTATTCTCTCCAGAAAATGGGGAGCTATTGAAAGGTTTGCAGAAGTGAGATGAATAGAGTTTTAGAAAGATCACTGGGCTTCTGGGGTGGGAGATGAAGGGCCAGCTGTGAGAGTGGAGATGGAGCTGAGAAGGCAGACTGCAGTGAATGTCTAGGCAGCGTGTCCTGAGGGTCGGTGAACTGAGGCACAGAACACCTTAGAGAGCCTTCACAAGTGTGGGCATCACCAAAAACAACTCGCTCAGTATACGCACCTGTGGAATCCCTGTTATTTGTGACACTGATTCTGTCTTTTCTTCTGGACTGTTCTCTGTCTTCCATCTTCCCCAGACAGCTGCCTTCCCCACCTCACCCTCCAATGCCCAGAGCTCTCTCTCTCACCCCCACTTCAAGCCTAATCAGCTTCACGGTGAAAGCCAAGGAAGTGTCTAACTTTATTTTTTTATTTTTTTAATTTTTTTTGTCTTTTTTTGAGACAGGGTCTCACTATGCAGTTGAGGCTGGCCTTGAGCTCACTTTTGTAGCCCAGGCTGGTCTCAAACTTGCACTGATCCTCCTACCTCAGCCTCCCGAGTGCTGGGATTACAGGGGTGCGCCGCCAGACCTGGCTAGGAAGTGTCTAACTGAGTATGGCTTAGGGATATGCTTCTGAAATTATGGAGAGGGCGACCTTCAATGGACTGTCTTATGAACCATAAAGCATTTAGCATCCTGGCCCTTAGGGACAGCACGGCTGTAGCGTCTTCAAGTCATTGTCACAACCAGACTGCCCTACTTAGTGGCACAGACCTCAGGTCCTACATGCAGATCTGTACATACATGCTGGAAATGGGTGGATTTATTTTATCCTCGTGTTGGATTACATTTGACTGGACATAAAATTCTACACTAGAAGTGATTTTTCTTTAGATTGTTAAGCATTTCTCATTTGTTGTTTTTCTGGTTTTGGTTTCTGAGTTGTTGAAAAGTCTCACATTTTCCTGACTCTGTTCTCTGTTGGTGACCTCTCCTCCTGTCCTTGCCCTTGTCCTTTCCCAGGTTTTGCTCCTGATGTCCTGAAATCCCCACCTTAGTCACATATGTATGTGCACTTGTGTGTGCCCATGTGTGTATATATATGTGCGCAAATATTCACTGTGCCAGGAGCTCTGTGGGTCCTCTCAACCTAAAAGCTGAGTTCTTCAATTATGAAAATTTTTCCTTTATTGTTTCCTCAAAATATTTAATTTTTGTCTTTTAGAGTTTTGATGACTTAGATGCTGAGCCTCTGTGCTAATCCCCCCAAATTATTCATTTTCCTTTTCAAGAAATTTTATGCATTATTTTCTGAAGATACTTTCAAGTGAATTTTAATTTTTTCCATCAAGTTTCTACCTTTCAACAGGTCGTAAAAATACTCGTCACACATGCAGTATCTCCCACCACTCGGAATGTCACCTGTACATTTTGCTGGCATTTGCTATGCTCCCTGTACTCTCACCCAAATGCCTTTTCTCTATTTCTGTGTTTTTCTCTGTCTCTTTTCTCTGTCTCTGTCTCTGTTTAAGGCTCTCCTCAGAAGGCAGATGGTCCTTGGCTGTCAATTCTTGTGACAGGTTCACTTAAATACTAATTAGAAGGTTCTGTCAGCACACCAGTCTGGCTAACAACCACACAGCCTTTTCTGTGGGAGACCCTCGGGTGTCAACATTTGTAGGCACTTTTCTCTGGACTTTTCAGCTTTCCCCAGAAGCAATCTTTCAGCCCTATGTGTGTCTGAAGAAGCGCGCCTGACTCACATGAAGTATGTGGGCTTTTACCTAGCCTCATTTTCGGAATAGAAAATCTCCACCATCTCCTTAGCCATTATTTCTTGTCCACAAGCCTAGAGCCTTTCCAGCTTATCTTCTGCAGAGAGCAAACTTCCTACCTGCCCCTCAGGTGAAGCAGGAGAAGCTGGAAAACTGGGAAGAAGAAAAGGGGTGCAGCTGCTCTCTGCAGATGTTTTAAGTCTCTGGTCCTTCCACCCCCATCCTCTACCAGGAGTGCAGATGTCGGCTGTTCTGGAGTCTTAGGCCCTCCCAAGATTTTGGGGTCTCTCGTTGGCTTG
Source organism: Myocastor coypus (assembly GCA_004027025.1). NCBI lineage: Eukaryota > Metazoa > Chordata > Mammalia > Rodentia > Myocastoridae > Myocastor > Myocastor coypus. Next base: position 97,895 of record PVJA010001011.1, read on the forward strand.
CTTCTTGCTCATTCTTTCTGTCTTTTTCATTTCAGTCTTCTCAAGTCTGCTAAGTCAATCACTACTCATCTGTTTCTCAACTTCCAAAACTGAGAGAATTCCACTCACCAATTGCTTATTTCTTCTTCCACTCTCATTGACACTGATGAATAATGTTCCATTATCTGGATGTACCAGAGTTTATCTGTTCACCGACTGAAGGACTCATACTTGCTCCAAGCTTGGACAATTGTGAATAAAGCCATATCAATACCCATGTGTGAAACTGTTTGTGGAATATATACATACATATATATATATATATATATATATATATATACATACATGCATATATATATACTATATATATATATATATACATACATGCATATATATATACTATATATACATATATATATATATATATATATATTTCTCCCTAAGATGGGTATAATTATTATGTATTTCAAACACAGACTAATTAAAATGTTTGTATGTGGATATAAGTTATGTACTCCTTGCCGGGCGTGGTGGCTCACGCCTGTAATCCCAGCACTCGGGAGGCTGAGGCAGGAGGATCAGTGCGAGTTCGAGACCAGCCTGGGCTACAAAAGTGAGCTCAAGGCTAACCAGAACTGCATAGTGAGACCCTGTCTCAAAAAGACAAAAAAAAAAAAGTTATGTATTCCTTTTAGTAAACCAAAAGTGATATTGCTGGATAATAAGGTAAGAGTATACTAAATTTAGTAAGGACCTGCCACCATATTCCAAAGAGGCAGTGCCATTTGTGCTCCCACCAGCAGGAATGAATGAGGAGTTCCTGTTTTTCTGCATCCTTGCGAGCATTTGGTGTGGTCATCTGGCTGGATTTTAGCCACCCCAGCAGTGTGGCCAAGTTGGTCAGGCTCTTCTCAGTTAGTCCTATCACATGATTCAGTGCTGGGTCTCTTGTGAGCAACTCATTTTTATCACGAGTTGTCTATTTTGTACAGACCTGATACTATTTTTATTGTATTTCATCTTTTTTTTTTTTTTCTTTGAAGTACTGGGGATTGAACTCCAGACCTTGTGCTTTCCAGGCAAGCACTAACTCTACTGAGCTATCTCCCTGGACCTTTTATTCTATTTCAGATATTGTGAATTTTGCATCCCAGGGTACCCAGATATTTTCGTATTTCTGTACATATTCTTGAACTTCATTCAGGATGCAGTTACTTAGAAAGAGTTGATCTTTTGGGGATTTAAGCATGGTTAAACTTGAGTAGAGCAGAGCTTTACTTCTTGCATGATTGAGGTGAGATTTTGAGCATGCACGTTAAGGTTGTGCACTAGGCCTGGTGCAGACAGGAACAACTCTTAGCTCTGTGCAGCTCAGGGATCCTTTGCTGTAGCGCTGCAGGGTGGTTCTTCCTCCACCCTACATGTTAGCTTAGAGGAGGACTGAGGTCTCCGGGAGGCCCTCTGCAGATCCCTTCTTTTCTCTGGAGCTCTTGGCTCTCTGGTGCTCTACCTTGCACCCTTTTGAGCCCTGGCCTACCCAGATGCTGAGCTCCATTTCTGAAACTCAGCTCTGCCTGGCTTCTTCCTTCTTCCTGGAGAGGCTGGAACCTCACTAGCCAGCAGGCTAGAGCTCAGCTCCTTTGTGTCTCATCTCTCAGGAATCATCGGGTCCAAGAGGCTCCTCACCCCAAGACTGGGACCTGCAGCGGTGGGAGTCAGAGAGTCTGCACTGGAGGCTGGATCCCATTTTCCAGAAGGCCAGAGCCAGTCTCAGTCTTTGGGAAGTGGAGCAAAGAGGAGAGTGGTAGGAAGGAATGAAATCTTCGGAAAAGTGATCATAGCATCAATGCTGTTTTTCTTATTGAAAATCTGTGCTGCGTTTCTTATTTAAAAGCTTTATCTGTTATCCAATCTCTTTAAAACCCTGGAAGGAGAAATACTGCTAATTATGGGATCTATTTTGACAGTTTAAGAAAGACCAGCTAAGAGGTTGATGCACCAGGCCTCTAGCTCTTATCTCGCTCGGCCTTCTGGAGCTTCACTGGGGATGACCCTGTGCTTCAGCGGGTGGGAGTTGCTGGGCCCAGGTGTTTCTCGTAAATCCTAAGATGAATGCTGTGGACAGCAGCATTTCAAAACTTTTACCTTCATGATAAAATTCTTTCTAAAATTCATTGCATACTTTCCTGCTTCAGTATGAGTAATAAAATGGTGCAATGCTATCAGCTTGAGTTTGACACTATTTTAAGATGCTTTACATGCATTCATTACTTTAGTTCTCACTACAAGGTGGGGAAATAGACACAAAGCACAAATATTATCAGTGTTTTGTAGGTGGGGAAACATACACAAGGAGATTAAGAAGTTGTCCATGGCATACAGATTACAAAGCAAAGCCATATCTATCTGTGGCAATGGAGAGATATCACTAAGATCATCAAATATTGGACCATGCCCATGACTCAAACTCACTTGCAGAAGGTTCCAGAAGTCTGAGGCCTGAATAGAGGCCACACAAAGCTGGTTTCTTGGGAGCTTATGAAGGCCTCTTGTTGGAAACACTTGTTCTACATGGGAGCCAACAGAGAAACTAGTGCTGAAGGTGTCTCCTGAGAAGGAAGGTTGGGGGTTGGTGAGGCCAAGGAAGGGCAGAGAGATGTAACAGAGTGGCTGATGCCAAGAAAGGACAGGATGGTGGAAGAACAGTAGGGTATGTTGGTGGCTTCCCTCAGTATGATGCAGTAGGATTGCTGTTGATACCTTAGCAGGTTGGGTGGACCATTCAGACTTGCATTCATCTGTACTGACTGGGTGATCCTAAGGGTTACCCAAACTCACCACATATTAACACATTGATGAAATGAGGAAACATATTACTTAAAATTTAGATATGGTTGACTTGGGTTGCCTGAGATATGCACATAGAGCGCTCAGTAGGACATCTGGGATGTAGTAATAACTCAGGAAATAGCCTTCACTGTTTTGAATAGAGAAGTGCTGCAGTGAAGACAACTGCCTATGCTCAGACAACCCATTCTACTCATGACTTTTGAGGTAGCCAGCTTCCCCGGAGGGAGCTAGTTCTTTAATCAGAGAGCTGGGCAGGGGCTGGCTGAGCAACAAGTGACCATTTCATGTCCCCAACCACGGGGCAGCCCCACTGAGCACACCCTGTCTCTTCTGGTGCCAGGGCTTTCTCTTGCTGGCCTTGGCTCTGGGCAGTCATGTGACAGGGCTTCACTATGGGCAGCATGAATGTTGGAGGGGGCCTGCGTTAGGAGCCCAGGAAGCCAACAGGTGCAAGGGAGGCAGCGATCTGGAGCTGGAGACTCCCAAGGGCAACAGCAAGATAGTCTGGAGCAGGGATGTCAGGCCAGGCAGCACATGGCTGAGCTCGTGGAATGCAGAGTGTCATAGCTACAGCTTGTCCCCAGCTCCTTTCTCCTGGGACCCAGCTACTGACCCAGCTTCCTCGTAGGAAGACTTCCTCTCCAGAAGCCACAGCTCCCTAGAGAAGATCAGTGAGCCAGGGTCACCAGAATTGGCCTGTGCATTCAAGGAAGGAGGCTTTGTTTCAGCACAGGAGTGGGGAGGGTGGAGGAGGCAGGGAGAGTGTTGAGGCAGCAGAAAGCAGGTCCTCAGGGCCCTAGATCCAAAAGGAAGACCCAGCAGGCATCTCAATGAGTAGTCGGCAATAAAGAACTTAAAAAAAAAAAAAAAAAGACAGACAAATTTAGTGTTTTAGAATGCTACATGTATTAGTTGAGGAGTTAATACTCCAAAGATTTTCTATGTTTTTTTCTTTAAGAATGAAAACCCCACATGCCACCCCACCCCCACCCCTGGGAGCCCTGAGCTGGCTACCAGGAGTGGGCATGGTGGTGCATGCCCATAATTTCAGCACTGGGGAGGCTGAAAGCAGGAGGATCACTATGTGTCTGAACTGCATAATAAGACCCTGTACCAAATACAGTAAAAAAGGAAAAAATGGAAGCCCATTTGTTGCAGGAGCTCTTAGTGGATGGTACGTGCAGAATCCCAAGGCTCAGGATGGGAAACATTATGGAATAAGAGAGAAAAACCACCACAGGAGATGTCCACATGATACCTTGTACCCCATGCTGCCCTGTGGGCCTGAGGCCCTTGCCAACCAAATTGCCCCTCAGTCTGGGCTGGTGGATCTGAATGAATGAACTTTTAGAAGTAATTTTTGAATAAATATGATGAGAAAATTTATGCTCCATTGTTTTTCTTATTTGTGTAACTGCTTTGGGTTCAGCACATAAAACGTCACTGTCCCTCTGAAGTCCCTGGGAGCTCTGCCTCATCCTACTGCCTCCTCCTCCCCATAGGGACTGCTGTCTGGACCTTCAGATGCTCTTTGTTTTATTATTCTTTTCCTTTTACAGTCATTTCTTAAAGGAAATACTTTTAAGTATTTCTGAAGAGTGTAGGTTGGTTTTGCTTGTTGTGGAACTTTATGAAAATGAACATCGCTTCCTTCTTGTATAGCTTGCTTCTTTACCAGGATGTCTCTAAGGTTCAACCACATAATTAGGTGAACTATTTCTGTTTGCAGTACATCTGAGCATGTCACATCTGTGTCCTTGGACAAGGTCATGTAACTTTTTTGGGCTTCAGTTGCCTTATCAGAAGCCATGATTCAGAAATGATTTCAGAAACAGCTCTGAATTCCTGACTTCATAGAGAAGAGATAAATATAACACAGGGCTACAAACTGTTAATGCTGACGCGAGAAGAGAGAAGTGGTCCATTTTCTAGGGATCATAACTCCCTTTTAGGAGATATTACACAGAGAAAAGTATTTCTTGGACGGAGAGTGGGGGTGAGCATGACACTATTGAAATGTTTTCTGTGTCAGTTGATTAAATTAAATTAATAATTAAATATTAATATTTAGCTGTTCACTATATAGGCATTGTACTAGGTATTAGTGATAATAAACAAGACACAATCCTCCTCTTGAGGAGCTCTAGTTGCAGAAACAAGGGAGGGAAGGGAAAGGTAAGGGAGGGGAAGGGAAGAGAGAAGGAGGAGAGAAGAGGAAAGAGAGGGGAGGAGAGGAGAGGGGTGGGGAGCGGAAGGAGAGGAGAGCAGAGGAGAAAACGGAAGAGCACAGAAGGGTGGAGGGCTTTTAGGACTTTCGCAGATCTAAAGCTGCTGTTGTCATTTCCGCATTGCTCTGTCGGAAGAAAGTCCTGAAGTCCAGCCTGTCTTCAGAGGAAGGCCATCAGGCTCTGCCTGCTGAAGGGAAAGATCCTCAATAGTTGTGGCCATGTTGTGAAACTGTCACGATGTACCGAGGCCAGAGGTGTTGGCACATCCGGTGTGTGGAGAAGAACGAGACGCCCATGATATGGGGAGAGTGTATAAGAGGGAGGGAGAAAGGTGAGGCTTGAACTCTAGTTGGTCCCCTGGACAGGGCCTTACCCTCAGGCTGCACAGTCCTGCTATTATAGGCAGCTAAGTTACGTAGAAATTAATTCACAGTCACGGAGATATTGGGACTTTAAGAAGTCAACACACACAGACACACACACACACACTCACACACACACACACACACACACACACACACACACACACAATTCAGACATTAGCATTGTGGCCAGAGATGAATCTGAAGAGAGCCAGGCCTCACCTCAAAGTGGAAAAATGGCAGACAGGCCTGCATTCATCTAGCCTCCTCAGGCCAAGGAAGAGAGGCTGGTATTTTTTTGTGTGTGGGATTGAGGTTCAAACTCATGACCTTGCACTTGCCTGGCAGGCACTTGTGCCACGGAGCTATCTCCCCAACCCCTTAAGAGGCCGGTATTTTAAGCAGAGGAAATACAGGCATCTAGCACTGGTGGCGTTGGTGTGGAGGAAGGTGTCCCAGAGAACCCAGCAAGGTGGGCCAGTCTGCAGGCCTTCAGCCCAGCCTGTTGGCTGTATGTGCATGCTTGTGGCGGCAGAGCACCCCTCCATTTGCTCCAAGAGCAGTGACCACAAGTTTGTTCTTTTTCCAGGGTTGCACAGCAAATTAGCACAAATTTAGCGCCTTAGTACAGTGTGCATTTATTATCCCACAGGTCCTGACAGTAAGGCATCAGAGCAGGGCTTAGCTGCACTCTCGGCTTCTGAGTCTCTCACAAGACTGCAGTCAAAGTGTCTTCTAGGGCCCAGTCTTGGCTGAGAATTCACCATGGTAGAATTCCCTTTCTAGTGCACTTGTGTAGTTGCTTGCGATAGCCTGCAGAATGATGGGCTGGGGTCAAAGCCAAATGTTACCCAGAGAGCACTTGTGGCTCCTTCTTCACGGTGCCCTCCAAAATAACGTGGGGGGCTCAAAGATAACAGAGAGTCTATGAACAAAACTGAAGTTATGAGGTCCACGTAATCGAACTGTAGGCACATTGTCCCACCACCTTTGCAGGGTTCACTTGGCCAGAAGCCATGCATAGCTCCTGCCACATTCCAGAGAGAGGACAATGTCAAAGGAGTGTAAATACTGGGGGTGGAAGTGAGACAGTGGGAGCCAATAGGATTCATCCCCTGCATCCTGCAATGGAGGCAACAGTGAGTTGTGTGTACATGCGGTGGCTGTGGGTAAACAGAGCTGTGTCCCTGTGGAGACGGAGGTTCCCTACTGAAGGTGGGGGTGGGCAGGAAAATATCAGCAGCATAGCCTGGAATTCCTGCATTTAGGGAGGACTGGCTTGCCAGCCCTGCACTGGGATATCATCCTTCCTGCAACAAGAGGCTGGATGCCTCTGCGCTGGGCTACTGCCTGCTGCCTCTGTGCACCTTGGCTTTGCCCAGAGGCTCTGGATACTTTATCAAGGAGTTTGGTGGTGGCATGAATCAGGGAGATGGCCATAGGACTGGGAAAGGAAAGACCAGGAAATGAGTTAGAATGCAGGAATTGTTACCGATCAGGTGTGGGGTACTAGTGTTGGTTGTGGGGAGGTAGGGACATAAGTTTCCATAGGGAGAAACTGAGCAGCTGACAGCATCATTAACCAACAGAAGAAAGCTTGGAGAGGAGGCTTGGGTACTTTAAGCATCCTGATTTTGAGAAGAGGATGCTGATAATTGCCAGTATACTTTAGGATGAACGTTAGGGATGAGCAATCGGGAATCACAGTGAGGAGGGGGTGAGGTGGTGACAGGAACGGCCTCTGTGAGGCCAGAGTACCCAAGAAAGCAAGGATCAGCTCTGAGGAGGTTCCGCCCAGACAGAACTGGCAAAGGACAAAAGGAGGAACCTGAGACAGAACCTCCAGAGAGGGAAATGGAACCCCAGGTGAGCATGGTGTCCCAGGAGCTGGGGAAGAATGGCTGGCAGTGTCAAAGGTGGTCATGGAAAGGGACTAAGCCCACGCCTGCAAACGCATGCAGTCAGGTCTAGGAGTGGAGCCTCACTGGAAGGAGCTGAGCAGCGAGTGGGAGGAGAGGACAGATGGAAGGTTTTATCTAAGCCCAGGAGACCATGGGCTTGGGTCCTGGCTCCACCGCCTGGCATCAAGGTGGCTTCTCGGAGGAGTGGGGAAAACGTCTCTCCCCAGGGTGCAGGGGTTGCGAGGCACACTGAGTGGTGCACGGTCAGCATAGGGCTACATGGCTCAGAATTCAAACATCCACTGCCCCCAGGCCTGCCAACCGGCTCTCCAAAATCCCCTTTTCAAATGATCTAACTCCTGACTCGGAGGTCCCCGCTCTTGCAGGACACCATTCACAAGCCCAGCCTGAGCTGACTGGCTTTTCTTCTCACCCTCACAGAGCACTACCCCCATGCAGGAAGCAAAGCTCTTCTGCTCCTCAGGTAGGAATGCACCTGGTTACGCACAGCGCCGTGTGGCCTTGCGCTGTTCATCTTGCTTGCGGGGTTTTTCTGTTTCTCCGTAGTAGGGAAGGAGCACGATGCCTCTCTGTGATTTGTCCTACCTTTGCAATCTTTGACTCTTTACCTCTAGCATCATCTGTACAGATTTACGCTATGCGTTTGCAGAACAACACGTGTTAAAACTTGGGGATCTAGCAGGGAATTGGAAGAGTGTGGCCAAGGTAAGGAGCCTCTGTGATGGGTCTGTAGCTCCCTACTCTTGTCTAAGTGCCTGCCAGGCAGGAGCTGGGGAGGAGACAGAATGAAGACCACAGCTTTGCGTGTTCAGTGCTCTGGTTTCAGTTGAAAGCATAAGCAAAGATAAGACCATTGTCAGCTCCTAGAGAAGTACTGTGCAGGGTCGTGCACCCCCGGGCAGGGTGTCCACACCACGCACATACATTCATGCTGAACGCACACTGTCCATTACAAGGCGGACACACACACACAAAGGCACAAGAGTGCATAGTTGATGCCCTTAGGGTACCTGTCCCTCGCTCCTCAGGCCCAGGATGGCTCTGCTGCCTTCTGGGTCTCTAGGATGTCTTCATGTTTCCCCTCTGGATCTTTCTGGCTTCAACAGATTCCAAGGCTTTGGGGCCCAGGTATTTTAGTCTTCACTTGTTAGGCTGCAATCCAGCGGGCAGGAAGAAGGACACACAGGACTGGCCAGATGCCCCCCTATTTGCATCTCACAGGCTAAGAGCCTGAGCAAAACTAGGTTTATAGTCACATGAAACTGGTGGTGCTCAGGTGCAGCTTTCAGGACAGCTGGCAAACAGCAATGCAGATGATGCCGACGCAGTTTCATATTTACCAAATAGGCTCACCCGTGACCTCACAGAATCTCAGAATGACTCTGAAGATCCTGTGTGTGTCTATTTGCAAAGAATGAAACTTGACCTGCATAGGTGAGGTTCTTCAGGGATGACAGTCTGTAGGGTCAGACCTGGGGCTCCGGCCTCTGGGCAGCCATTTGATTCCAAAGCGTATACTCTCATTAGCCCCACAGGTTCTGCCTCTTGCCCCTAGTGAGTGGCACTGCCTCTGTGGGCTCGGTCTCAGAGCTTGCTGAGCTGGCTGTGAGCCTCTGCCACTCTTGGCATTTGCCTTTGTGTTTGTAAAAGAGCGCTCTGCATGCATGCACGTGGCATGTGCACAGTCTGGGCTTAGTGGCCATGCAGAGCTCTTTTCTAGGAGTTGACACTGGACTTCTTTCCCATGTTGAGTGCTCTTGGAAGGGGGTGACTTGCATAGAAATCCTGGAAAGCACATCCTGACAGAAGGGCTAACTGGCCAGTGTGGCAGCAGGCCTGGTCCGGTGCTCTCTCAGGAAGTACGTGGCCTTCTGCAGGAGGGAAACATGGTCAGAGGAGAGACAGGCAAGCCACACGTGAACCCTGGCTGCCTGGGCTCCAGAATGGTTGTGGACGGCCCAAGTGATAGGTCTGTTTGAGCTGTGAAAGTCCAGATCTGCTCCTATGAGCCATGGCACGTATGCATGTGTGTGAACATGTATGTTTATGTATCGTGGATGGAGAGACACAGAGGCAAAGACAGACAGAGAGACAGAGAGAGACACAGACAGACAGAGACAGAGAGACAGAGACAGAGAGACAGAGACAGAGAGACAGAGACAGAGAGACAGACAGAGAGATAGACAGAAACAGAGAGAGAGACAGAGAGACAGAGACAGAGAGAGACAGAGAGACACACAGAGACAGACAGAGACAGAGAGAGACAGAGAGACAGACAGAGAGAGACACAGACAGACAGACAGAGACAGAGAGACAGAGACAGAGAGAGACAGAGAGACAGACAGAGAGATAGACAGAAACAGAGAGAGAGAGAGAGAGGGACAAAGATAGAGAGACAGAGACAGGGAGAGAGAAGTGGAATTCTGGTTGTCAGCCTGGAAGCAGATTTCTCTGTCTCTGTCTCTCTGTCTCTGTCTGTCTGTCTCTATCTCTCCCTGTATCTCTCTCTGTCTCTGTCTATCTCCGTCTGTCTCTCTGTCTGGCTCTGTCTGTCTGTCTATCTCTGTCTGTCTGTCTCTGTCTCTCTGTCTCTGTTTCTCTCTCTGTCTCTGTCCAGCTATGTTTGCCTGTCTGTCTGTCTGTCTGTCTCTATCTCTCCCTGTATCTCTCTCTGTCTCTGTCTATCTCTGTCTGTCTGTCTGGCTCTGTCTGGCTATCTCTGTCTGTCTGTCTCTGTCTCTGTTTCTCTCTCTGTCTCTGTCTGGCTGTGTCTGTCTGTCTCTGTCTCTCCCTGTGTCTCTCTCTGTCTCTGTTTCTGTCTCTGTCTGTCTCTGTCTCTCTGTGTCTCTCCATCCACAGTACATAGACATATATGCTCATACACATGCCTACTTGCCATGGGCCATAGGAGCAGATCACAGCTCAAACAGACCTCAGAATTTGCTAAGCCCAGTGTTTCCCAGGTTGCCTTGATGTCAAGAATCACCTGAGGCACTTGTTTAAAAGATGCTTTCCACCCTGGACCCATGCCAGGCTTTGGGATTCAGAATTCCCCGGGGAGGGACTGGGACAGCTGGTGTTCTACCACCTTGCACAGAGTCATATCGCCAGTTGAGTGTGGAAGTACAGAATCTGGGCCCAGGCCTTCACTGGGTGAGCAACATTTCAGCCACTTTGAGACATCATGAGAGCCACTCCAAATCACACAGCAAGTTGACAACAAAGCAAGCATGTAGACTCCAGCACCAACCTTTCGTACTATAACTAGAAGATTCTGCTGACTACATAAAGAAGAGTGGGAGAAAACTTGCAGCTGCTCAACATCTGCCATAGATTGGAGTCTGTGCTTGAGGGTTAGTTAGTAAGGGGGCCCAGGTACCCTGTGTGCTGGATGCTCTGAAGAGCATTTAATCTTCGCAGCAGTGCTTCAGCTGGGTGCCCTCACCCTCATCCTACAGGGATCAGGAAATGAGCACACACACTCAGTGCTGTCCAGAGCCCCAGAACTGGCAAGAGGCAGAGGGCAGGATTTGAGCCTGAGTCTGTGAAAGCTCAGCTGGAAGCTTGGGAGTCCAGGTTCTCAGGCACTGTATAGGACAACTGCCAGAGGGCTGATTCTGTTAAAAATCTGACATGGTCAGCAGCTTCTCTTTTAAAGACATAGAAAGGGGGCTAGCGAGATAGCTCAGCCGTCTGAAGTGCCTGCTTAGGCAAGCACACAGGGACCACAGTTTGGTCCCTGGCACCACATGCCATGCCAGTCCCAGGGTGGGTGGAGCTGGCCACACACACACACACACACACACACACACGATCTAGAAATGGGAGCTACAAGCAATAGGAAACCTGCCTAAAATCACACACCCAGCAACCCCTAAAAGTACTTCCTCCCTGGCTCAGCACACCAAGCCCAGGTGCTCAGCACACCTGGAGGTTTCGGAAGCTCCTTCCTGTTCACACAGGTCACCTACTGTTCCAGGAAGAGGACTCAGCCTCTCCTGTCCTCTGTATCTGAGGTCCCCCTCATACCACCTGCTGCCCAGACTCTACTTCCGTTTGTCTCCACGTTGTCTTCAGCTGCTTGAGGATTCTAAAAGCAGGCTCAGCACACTTTCAAAACATGGTCAGATGATGGATACCTTGTGTGCTTACAAGACCCCCATCACCGCTAGTTCCTCTGCTGTTGTGTGTGGCAGTGTCAACCCCAGATGATGTGCCCAAGCATGAAGGTAGCCAGGGAAAGTTAATCTCATGGCTGCAGTTCTCCCAACTCTGTTCTAGAGGAATCTGGGAGCTACCTTTGTGAATGACATCAATTTGCTGTTGCTTTTTAGGTAAATAAAAAACAGATCTGTGTGGAGAGACATATAATTGAGAAGAACCTGGTGTGTCTAGCCCTCAAGGACTGCATGCTGAAGCCGGCCAAATAGCTCAGCCAATTAAAGTACCTGCAAGCAGGCTCAGAGGCTGGGTGTTTGATCCCTGGGCCTGTCGTGCTGGCCCCGCTCCCAGGGTGTGCTGAGATGGCAATTGAGATGTCATGGTGGTGTATGCCTGTAATCCCAGCTCTTGGGAGGCTGTAAATAGGCAGATCACTGTGAGTCTGATCTAGTAGTGAGACCCTCAACACCATGTAGACCCTTCCCTAAAAATACAAACAAACAAACAAACAAACAAACCCCAGCCAAACAAACAACAGCAACAAAACCACAAGGACTGTATTCCTAAAAAGCTAGGGAGGAGTGACTAATCTACAAGGTTTACTTGTTCATCCATCCATCCATCCATTCATCATTCACTCATGCATGCATGCATGCATGCATGCATGATTCATTCATTCATTCATTCATTCATTCATAGGATGTTGCTGAATACTTGTCATGTGGTAGGCAAGTGCTGAGCCCTGGTGAGACAAGGTTCTGTCCTGTGCAGAGTTTGGAGCTCATTTATAGTGGGTTTGCCACAGGGATGAGTGATAACCCAGAATGGAGATAGTAGGGACACCGCTTAGTTAGGCAAAGCTCAGGAAAGACTTCCTGGGTGAAACAACATTTAAGGTGACTCCTTTGCCTCCATTCTCTAAATTTTAAACACAAAACATGTTTAAATACAGCTTGTGCTCTAACGGGCAAGCCTTTGTGGGTCACTTTAAACTAACGTGTTATCTAATACAGTCTGCGATCTGATACCAAGTGAGGTACAAGCAGGGCAGGAGATACTGCTGGGAAAGACCCTCAACTGGTAGGGTTTTATACGTCAGTCGCAGAGAACAGACCCACTGCTGAGCTGACGCGTTCGAGGTGATATGACTCTTCTAGATGATACAGACATCTAATTTTTGCGAAGAGAAATGGATGTAGCTCTTGGTCCTGTGCTGCATTCCAAGTGGCCCAGCCTCCACACTGGGTGACAGGCAAGGCCTGGTGAAGGCTCTGCGTGCTTGTATTTGTCATCAGGTTCACCCTTGAGCACAGCCTTCAGGTTATTCAGAAAATCAGATCACAGACTGTGTTAGATAATGCATTACTTCCAAGTGACCCTTAGAAGCTCAGCCTTTGGGGTATAATCTGTATCTAAAACATAAAGTGGGGGCTGGGGAGATAGCTCTGTGGCACAAGTGCCTGCCTGGCAAGTGCAAGGTTGTGAGTTTGAACCCTGTTCCCACAAAAAAAAAAAAAAAAAAAAAAAAAAAAAAAAAAAAAAAAAAAAAAAAAAAAAAAAAAAAAAAAAAAAAAAAAAGTTTCAATGTACTTTTGTGTAAAATTAAGAAAAATTATATCTGATAAAGTCCCTGTTGTTTAGGCCCAAGATACCCAATTTTAATTTGTCAAGGAATACCTAAGAAACATCAACTACAGGACTAAGCTCAGCTATTTCACTTTAAGCATTAATTTTATTATTATTGTTACTACTGCTTTGCAGGATGGGTGATGGAAGGCAGCACCTATGTACTGAGCTGGCCCCCCAGGTCCTTTTATTTTTATTTGGGGGCGGAGCCTTGGTAAGTTACCCAAGTTGGCTTCAAAATTATGATCCCCAGGTCCTTTTATTTTTATTTGGGGGCGGAGCCTTGGTAAGTTACCCAAGTTGGCTTCAAAATTATGATCCTCCTGCTTCAGCTTTCCAGGGGTGGAGAGGACAGATATGCTCCACCATTCCTGGCTTCTGCTTGTGTTTCCATGTGCTTCCCAGAACCTGATTCATCCTGCAGGTGTCTATACCATTCAGTTGACTCAAAGTCCAGGTGTTGTTGGGTTGTGCTTGTTACGCAGTGTGGACCTGCCCTTCCCCTCAGTAAGACTGTCATTTTACCAGCATGGAAGCCACATGTACCAGGCCTGACCCGTGGCCTGCATTGACCAGGGACTTCATGCATGTTTGGGGCTGATGACAAAGACAGATGCTTGGGAGCAGGGACTGCAGAGGGGCTCTGTGAACTCAGGGCAGGGCCTATCTCCTCTTCTCATGTGCTGCCAATGTGAGATCTCCTGGCCAAGGTCTCGTGAGCTTCTGGCTATTCCCATTGCCCTTGAGTCCTGAAGTGTGTACATTTCAGGGACTGATGACATGATAGAGGCTTCCTGTCCCAGCACAGACACGGCCTCAGGGTAGCTGAGCTCTCCAGGTGAGCAGGGCTGGAAATAAACTGCTGGAAAAGCTTGGCATAGAGCTTTCAAACAATAGCTTACCATACTTCCTTGCAGGAGGGCAAGATGCCACCCAAAAAGCCACTGGAATGGAACCATTTCTAGGGTGAGGTTCAAAAGGTAGGCGCTATGGAGGTCATGTGTGTGTATGTGTGTATGTGTATGTGCATGTGCGCATGAGTGTGTGTGTGTGTGTGTGTGTGTGTGTGTGTGTGAAGGTCTGGGGGAAGGGGCCCAGCCTGGAATACAGATCGGTGGATAACCAGGCAAGGAGATTCAAGAAGCCCTGAAGCCCAGAGGAAGGAGGCTCACCTTGTGGAGTTGCATCCCTGAAGCTTGCAGGTACTTGCACCGAAGTCCTCCTGTTTATTGTGGTTCTGTAGGCGTGAGTGTGGTTTCCCGATTTCCTGGCCTAAGATGCATCTGGTTCACTGCACTGGTACAACAGGTGGCCCACACCAGTGGGGGAGGAAGGAAAGAGCCATTGCTTACCCAGACGCTTGTTTACCCTGAGTTACGGTTTCGGTGCTCCAGTGCGTCTTGTCTCGTTAATCCCTAGCTTGCTGAGCTTAGCCCAGAGGCCCAGCCCACACGGGTGCCAGCCAGTTTCATCATGAGTGCTGTTCCAGCCAGGTGGAGGCAGCCTGGAGGGCTTTCCTGGGCTGTGATGACTGTGTTCCTAGGTTATCTTTGGTCCTTCTGGAAAGAGGCTTTGGTTCATTGTTGACTGCTGTGTTATGTACCACCAGTTTACAATCTACCACTCAGTGTGTCTCCCTGCCCAGTGGACTCATGCACTCATTGTGGCTGTAGGTATGCAGTAAACATTGGCTGGGTAAAATTCAACCCACCTAGAGCACCAGGTGTGCAGTAGATCTCACACTTCCTGGGGTGGCTCAGCAGGTGTGCAAGGGGCAGTGACATTTTGAGTTGTCGCCAAACATGGAAATCTTATTTCTGTGCTGCACAGAGAGTACGGGATCATTCATTCCAGAGAAGTTTGTGGAGCATGTCCTGTGAGATAAACATGGGCTAGATGTGTGATGTGCCCTGTATGAAGTGGAGCTGCAGGCCAACTGGTGGAGAGCCCCAAAGATGACCCTGCTATGGAAGCAGAAGTCCTGCCCCAGGTGAATGTGCTTCCCTGGTGGCTGAGGACATCTTGATCAGTGCTTCACAGGAATCTCATCATCTGGCCTGCTAGTTTCTCACCCCTTTCCAGATCTCCTGGGCTTCCCGGGGGTGAGTGCAGGGGCTCTGCAGCCTCACCTGGGCTAGTGAGTTCTCTTCTTTTCTTGGCTTCTGAATACTGGCAGAGGAGGACTTGAGGTACTTTCTAAAAATAAACCGGTTGCCTTTGAGTCCTGCTGTGCTCTTGCCGTTCCAGCAAAAGGAGATAAAGGATGAGGGCAGGCAGGGCAGGACCCTACCCTCAACATATGCAGCAGTCAGATAACCTGCTTCGCAAGAACTTGGTTACTGTTTTTTTTGGGTAGCTATCAATGTGTGCGTCCTTGGGATTCTTCCCAAGTACTCAGAATTTGCTACTTTAGGCACTTCATGTGCCTAATAAAATGTTCTGTAAACACAGAAGAAGTGAATGTTATAAGTCATGACATATAGAAAGGTCTTTGATTATTGACCTGTAAATAACAACAGGAACTTTTGGGGTGCTCTTTACTGTGTATTGAAAAGTGATGTAAGGTTTTACCTGTTGACTACATGTTTACATATATCTGTTCATAAACATTCACACTCATCTGTATGGGGCCACCCAATCTCCATGTGTGAGTGTGCATATGTGTGCACACACACACACACACACACACACACACACACACACACAGAGTCAGATATCCCATAGCACTTTGGTCTGACTTTTGATCACTTGCCGGGGTTAGTTTGTAAAAGCTTGCATAGAACATAACACAATGTGGACTTGAAAATACACATAGGGTTAGCATGCACTTCTCATTAACATTTTTGTTTATGCAGCTTTTCTCTCATTATGCCAAATATTTGTCATAAATACACTCAGTTACAGGTTCCCAAGTTTGAGTTCCTTCTTCACACTTTTGGAGGCAATGATGTGACAGGAGTTTGAAGTCAGAGCGATTTATTCCACCAGACAGGAGTGACAAACTGTGTGATGTTGGGCAGACAGTTAATCTCAGTTTCCTTATACTACGCACGGAGGCGAAGATGCTACTTGTCTCACAGGCTTCCATCTAGCAGGAGATGAGGTGACGTACATGAAACCAGTGCTTCCTACCTGACACCGGGGAGATGTGTCTTAAAGGCTCAGCTCTTCTTTGGACCAAGGAGGTCCGGGAGAACTTCATCCCCTGTAGAACAGGGAGGAGTCTCAGAGGTCATAGCCAACTCCCCATCCGGGCTCCTCTGGTCACCTTAGCACACCAAGTCCCAAAATCAGCAGAGCCTCAAACAAGGGTAGCAAACCACAGTCGCATTGCACCATCTGGATGCACAGTGCAGGCTTGCCCAGCTGGGAGAACTAGGGAGCCTGGCAGTTCCACAAACAGGTGGAAAGTACATCTTTAACAGGCTGGGCCACAGCTGCCCGGGGGGCACAGGGGTGCCAGAGGCTGTTTTTTGGGAAGAAAATGAGCTGGACGAATCAGAATCAATGTCTTGTTGTGTCTCCCAGGACCAGGAAGAGGGCATGCTCCACCCACTAGGATCCTTCCTATGCTGTGCCTGTTGCCAGGATCCCCATCCACAGTCACAGATGAGGCTGTGGAAGATATTTTCTTTTTCTTCTGTGGATACTAACTGGGCTCTGCTATAGATCAAAGCCAGTGTCACAGCCTTATTGTATTGCTTCTGGGAAATAAGTAAACGAATTCAAATGTGAATTTAAACACGCACACACACATTTCTAAAACCCAGTACCAGAAACCTTATGTGAGTGGGGGTCATGCTTCTGGCTGGCTGTGCTTTCTGACCCTCCTTTGTTCCTATCAGTTAGCTTACTGGAAACCTTCTCATTGTACGTGGGAGAAGAGAGAAGTGACACTTTGGTGTTGTCTCAGCAAGTGTGGCTGGGGACTTCCCCGAAAGAGCACACAATTAGTCATCTTAGACTTTTTCAGCATGAAGCCATGTTAGGGAGGCTGTGTGGTGCAGGAAAGGTAGGAAGTTTCAGTTCTAATCTCTACACACCTTCAAAACAGCCCTGGGATCTTAGGAAAATCACTTACCATTTGAGTCCTAGTTTTCTCCTATGTAACAAAAAAGTTGGCTAAAAAGCTAAAGGGTTTCAGCTCTGACACTTAATTTTTTTTTAGCATAACTGCAAGACTGACAGATCTATAGCTCTTTAGGCCAGGTCTTCATCATCTACCTGTACAGTCATCAGGGGTTCTACTAAAAGGACCCAATGTTCCTTCCTGGCCCATCCTTCCTGAACGGTCCTGGGACGAGTGGGGCCCCGTACAGCTCATATCTTTCCCCTCTTTACAGTTTCTTTGGAGTGTGATCCCACTTTTCCTCTTCACTGTGGGTTGGCTATGGATTCTGTTTTTTCAATTGTCTAGTAATTTTTGATTATGTGTTAGACTTCATAGATGAAACATTACAGGGAGTCTGGGCTTTCTTTTCTGCCTTTGCAGGATGGTGAGGTGTTTTTTGTTTTTGTTTTTGTTTTCATTGAAAGCCATCAAGTTACTAGCGTATCTCTTTTGTCCTACCAGGTCTCTTTTATTTGCTTTGTCAGGCCAGGTCTATTTTTGTTTAGGATTGAATTCCAGAGCACGCCTCTTATCCTAGAGCATATTCCTTCACCCTAAAGTGCAGTGGTTGTGACTCGTTATTGCACTTCACAGTTTCAGTTTCCTACAGACAGCTAGGGCTTGAAAATACAAAATGAAACAAAAAGCTTTAGACATCTTTTATTATAGTATAATGTTATAATTATTCTTTTTATTATTAGTATTGTTGTTGATATTTCACTGTGCCTAGTATAAATTAAACTTTGCCATTGGAGTGCACTTATAGGAGCAGCTGATAGTCTATCTATGTTTGGTGCTCTCTGCAGTGTTAGACATCCACTGAGGATCTTGGAATGCACCCCTCACGGAACTATTGTGTGGCCTTTGTAGCAGCAGAACTGCCAAAAGCCTGAGTCCCATATTGTAGGATCCTCAGTGTTGCCATACATTCTCAGCCCTCCAGCAGGTTATCTTTGACAGGCAATGTGGGCTCGCCCAGTGTAGATACACTCAATTTTACCCAAGGCTTATGAAGGATGCTTGCCTAGATATCTGCCCCAGGTCCCCAGGCAGCCCCTTCACGTGCAGCTCCTTCTGCTTCCTTGCCTGCCTCAGCCTTCAAACTGCCCCAGCATCCCAGAGCTCTGTCCTCTGATCCTTCAGTTCAGCTGGTGGGAGAAAATCCCCTAAGCAGAAAGCCCAACTGATGATGTGCCCTATCCTGAATGCTTCTCTTCTCTCAAGGATCACTGTCCTACACTGCCTGCTCTTCAATACCTAAATACGATTGTCTTTCTATTATGTCCAGCTCTATGACTCTTTTCAACAGAGGATCATGTCCAGTTATAGCGAGTTTGTCACTCACTCAGGGTGAGCAAAGAAGAGAAAAAGACTCAAGAAGCAACCGCAATGGTACTTTTTCAGGCCGTGAGAGTAACCTGTAAAAGACCCCAGACAAATGTTTAAAAATAATCCCTTTATGCTAGGGTTTCCAGGAGCTGTAAGGAAGGACAGAGCTTAATTCTGTTTCTCCTTAAGGAAAAGTCCTATGGTATAGGTCTGTTTCTTTAAATCCACACTTATCTCTTTACAAAGCCCAAATTTTTTACTTAGTTTTCAAGGCCCACCGTGGTCCTGCTACAGGAGGCCTTTACTCCACTGCTTTGACTCTGTGGTTTGGTCTCAGGGTTTTGATCAAGAGGCCTGCTTCCTCCAACTCGTGCTCTGCCCCGGTGTGCAGTGCAGTTGTTCCTGAATCTGGGCACAGTGAGTCCAACACCCAGCAGCAGCAGGGCTGCAGCCCCTCCAGGTGCCCTGTAAGCTTGCCTTTTCACTATTTTCCCTGTCTCTCTGTCACACTGTACATCTCCCAAGCCCACTCAGGGACCTCAAGGGTAATAAAAATAAAAACAAAAGTCCTCAATAGTTTACCCAACACATGAATATTGCGCACAGAATAAAGAAAATAAAAGTGCTGATGACAGAAATTGTATTTGCTAAGATTTGTTTTATAGCTAAAAAAATAACAAATTAACAGAATATCCCAGAGGTTACTGACTTATATGAAATCTGGCCCAGGAAAATTGGTAAAAGTAAAGACGTATCTACTGTAAGAATAAAATCTTATTAACTTGATATAAATAAAAAACAGATTTTTCAAGAATGAAGGCTGTACTGTACAATGGAAAAGCAAAAGAAAATAGATGGGAAAAGATTCTGACATCATAAAAATAAAAGCAGGAAAAACTGGAAACATTTAATTGCCTTGTATAGAAAACTAGGTGAAGGAGCAACTTGGCTCAACAGAGTTCATACAAAAAGATATTCTCTTAGCCCAAATGCATTAGTGTTGCTATAATTCTTTGGAAGGCCCACTGTGCTCTTCCATTTCTGTTATGGCCTGTGTCTAGATGTCCCGCCAAAGTTTCATGTGGTCATAGGGCTTTTGGGGGGGTAACTGAATCTGGAGTGCATGATGCTGGGATTCTCCCAGGTAGCCTGTGAACAGTAGATGGGACAGACAGACCCAAGACGCCTGCTTGTTGCTTTCTCAGTTTTCTGCTGCCATGAATTTTTACCCCTCTGCTGTGTGCCACTCTGCTTTGCAGCCGGTCAGACATGGGCTCTGAAACCTCTGCATCCTGTGAGGTACATAAACATGTTTTCCTTTCACTCTGGGTATCAAGTATTTTGTCTTACTAATGGAAAAGTAACTAAGAAAATTAAGACATGGTTGTGGGAGCCATCTTCTTGCCTGAAAGACACTTTTCTGAGGGACCACAGCCAGCCTCTGCCAACTCCTAGGCCCAGCCCATGCCTTGCCTCCTGTGCAAAGCTGTGCCTGTAGTCTGGGCACAGTTGGCCTTTTCTCTGTGCTCTTCCCATCCTCTGTCCCTCCCACCAAGTGGCCTTGTTATGTTATTTTAAGCCCATTTCTGTCTGTGGCCATAGCTCCTTCAAGATAAGTGCTCCTCATGTCCTTTGGTGCATGTGGGTTTTGACTCTTGTCCAGCAAGGTTTTGGATTTAATATGGACTTGTGCAATATGTGAGGAGCGTTGTATCCAGCCCTGGCCTGAGGGCTAGGAGGTGGTAAGAAGATGTGTGAAGCTGATCTCCTGTAACAAATCACCCATCTGGCAGTGCAAATGGAAGGACTGAAAATGATCACTGTGGAAGTCACAAGACACATTGTACCCAGGGAGCGAGAGCTCAGAGCTGGCTCATGGAAGCCAGGATTCTGTTCTAGAAATAACACTGGCTCTTACCTTTTGAGCAGTTCCTTTCATTTTCTCAGATTCTATTGCACATGAATGGGGAAAGGAGAAAATTTTTCCTTTCCCCCATCCCAATTATTCTTTCCTTTGGGAGCAGTTATTTTTCTTTCTTTACAGTGTCTATATTTTGGATCTTACGTACTCTTTCAATTTCTTCCATGGGGTGGACAATGTGACTTTTACACAGGGGAGTCTGATTTATTTCACTTATGAGTATGATCATAGTTGTATTCATTTACCAAAAAATCCTCAAGTTTATTTTTCTTTATTGCTAAGTAATACTTTCTTGAGTAATATTTCATTGTATAAAAATGCCATTTCTTTTTTTTTTTTTTTTATTCCATTCCTTGGTTGACGGGCATTTGCATTGTTTCCAAGATTTAGCTTTTACAACTTGTACTGCTATAAACATGGGTGCAAATATATCTGTGTTGTATGATGTTTTTAACTCTTCTGGGAAAATTCCCAAAAGAGGAATAGCTGGGTCAAATGGAACCTCTAATTCTAGATTTTTGAGGAATCTTCACCCAGATTTCTACAGTGGTTGCACTCATCAATATTCCCACCATCAGTGGAGAAGGGTTCCTTTTTCTCCACAGCCCCTTCAGCACATTTGTTGGTTGACTTCTTCATGATAACCATTCTTTTGGGAGTGAGATGGAGTCTCAGTGTTATTTTAATTTGTTTCCTACTTGTATTTCTTCATCTGAGGAAATGTATGTTCATCTCAGATTTTGAATCAGGCCATTGAATTTTGGGGTTTGATTTTATTTTAATTTTCTATATATTCTAGATAGAAATCCTCTGAGGGAAAATTAGCTAATTTTTGTGCCATATCTTTCTTTATTTACTCTGTTGGTGATTTATTTGATGTACAAAATGTGTTAATATGATGAGATTCAAGATTTTTTGTAATACTTCCCATGCAGTTTGGTTTTATTCATGAACTCTCTGCTTACCCCTATGTCTTCGAGATTTCTATCTACCTTCTCTCCTACTATATTTGATGTTTCTGTTTTAATATTTGAATTTTTGATGCATTTTGACCTTAATTTAGTGCATGGTGATAGATATGAGCCTAGTTTTAGCCTTTGAAATGTGGAAAGCCAGTTTTTCCTGTACCATTAAAGAGGCTATCTTTCTTCCAGTAAATATGTTTGGCCCCTTTTTCAAAGTTAAGGTAACTGAGTGTGTTTGTAGCTGTGCTTGCATCTGATTCTGGTACTATGGGGGATCAAACTCAGGATCTTGTGCTTGCTGGGCAGAGCTATCTCCCTGGCCCTGCATCTTCTAATCTGGCCCATTGATGCTGAATTGTTTTTTTTTTTTTTTTTTTTTTTTTTTTCCCAAGTACTATGCTGATTTTATCACAATAGATTTGTTGGGTAATTTCAGGTCATGGATTGTGATACCTTCTGCCTGTCCTTTGTTGCCCAGGATTGATTTTGCTATGCTAAATTTCTACTGGTTTAGATGAATGTAGAGAATGTTTGCTCTAGATCTATGAAGTATGCTAAATGTATTTTGATAGGGATTAAATCTGTATTACAATTTTGGGAATATGACCATTTTCACAATGTTGGTTCTTTCTATCCATGAGCAACAAATATCTTTCTATTTTCTGAAATTTTCTTTGAAACTATTTTCCAGAATATTACAATTCAATATATAGATCTATATTCAATATATAGATCTTTTAATTCCTTTGTGAAATTGATTCCTATTTGTTTTTTGATACCATTGTGAGAGATGTGGTTTGCCTGACTTCATTTTTTTTCCAGGACCAGGGATTGGTCCTTGTGCTTGCTAGACAAGCACTTATTCTACCAAGCTATCTCCCCATCCCTCCGATTTCTTTATTTGTATGTTTATTGTTTGTGTAGAGAAATGCTACTGGTTTTTGAGTGTTAACTTTGTCTTCTGCTACATTACTGAATTTGGTTATTAAATCTGCAAGCTTCCTGGTGGAGTTTTTGGGGCTTTTCTATGTAAAGGATCATTAAAAATAATTTCACTTCTTCTTTTCCAGTCATTATTCCTTTCACTTTTCACTCATCTAATTGTTCTGGTTAATGTTTCCAGAACTATATTGTACAAGAGTAGTTACAGTTGAATCCTTATCTTGTCCATGACTTTAACTTTTTAATCTTTATTTATTTATTTCATACAGTGTGTCACTATGCATCTCAGACTTGTAGTGATCCTCTTGTTTCAGCCTCCCCAGTGCTGGGATTACAGACATGTGCCACCATGCCCAGTTTTGGTTGCCAGCTTGCTGCACGGCTGGCATGGCATGTAGCACCAGAAATTGAATCCAGTCCTTGAGCTTTCTGGGCAGGTTCTTAGACCACCAAGCTATCTTCCTGGCCCATTGTTCCCAACTTTAAAATGAAGGCTTTGAGTTTTTGTCCATTTAATATAATGTTAGCTCTTGGTTTGTCATAGATGGCTTTTATCAGATTGAGGAAAAGACCATCTATTCTGATTTCATGGAGGGTTTTATCATGAATGAGTGTTGAGCTTTATCAGATGCCTGTTCTGCATCTATTAAGATGATCATGTGATTTTTACCTTTGAATTTGTTGATATGGTTATTACAGTTACCAATTTTTGTACATTGAACCATTCCTGCATTCCTGGGATGAATCCCACTTGGCTGTGGTGTATAATCTTCTTAATGATTTGCTACATTTTGTTTGCTAGCATTTTCTTGAGGACTTTAATTGATCTATGCGTTTCCTTTTTGGTTGGGTCTTTCTCTGGTTTGGGTATCAGAATAACACTTGCCTCTAGGAATGTGTTTGTGAGAACTGCTTCCCTCTCAATTTCATTGCGGAGTTTGAAAAGAGATGACATTAAATCTTCTTTAATTTCTTATAGATTCTACTGTGTATCCATCAAGACTTCAATTTTCTTTGTTGGTGTTTAATTACATTTTCAATTTCATTCACTAATATTCAGAAATTTATATTTTCTTGCTTCAACCTTGGTCATTCATATGTATTTAGGAATTCATCCATTTCTTCTGCATTCTGTCTTATGAGAATAAAAATTTTCTGAGTAAATATTAAGGATCTTCTGAATTTCTATGTGATCTGTAGTGATTTTGATCTTTTCATTCCTTATTACATGGAATCTGAATTTTTGTTTCCTTTTTTGATAAGATTAGCTAGAAGTTTATTGATTTAATTTATTCTTTCAAATAATCAACTTTTTAATTCAACTATTTCTGTATATTGCTTTCTTAGTCTCCAGTGCATTAATTTCTGCTGTGATCTTTATGATATTCTGCTTTCTCTGGGCTTTGGGATTGACTTGCTCTTTTTTGTCTTGAGAAAGTTGAGGAGCAGTATAAGGTTATTTATTTGGGTTCTTTTTTTCTGATGTGAGAATTCACCACTACAAATTTTCCTTTTAGGACAGCTTTCATTGTATTCTGCAGGTTCAGGTAGTTTGTGTCTGTGTTTTTGTTTGATTGTAAATATTGTTATATTTGTTCTTTGTTTTTGTCTGTGACCCATTTATTGTTCAGGAAGGTATTATTTAATTTCCAAGTGTTTATGGGTGTTCTGCAATTTCTTTTGTGAACAACATCTGATTTCATTTCACTATGCTCAGATACAAGAACATTTCAGTTCCTTTCCATTTACTTAAGCATGTTCTGTTCTTATGATCCAAATAGAATACAAAATAGTAAATAAAATTAGAAGAGATGCAGAACTTCACCAAACAGAACAATAAGAATTCCACAATGGTTGCTGTATTGTATAATATTGTCCTCAAATAAGTTGTTCAGATTACCAGATATAATCAAGTAAAATTGGTATAAAAAAAGAAAAAAGTTATAAGAAGTCAAAAGGACAAAAAAAAAAAGTCAAAAGGACATAAAAAAATCAACAACAACTGCTTTCCACTGTAGACCAGCAAAAATCAGCAATACAATTATCCAATCTATTCTGCATGTATACATAAATATGTCTCTTTCCACCTCCTGTCCTTTTCTACATATCAGTTTTTGCTTGCCTTTGTACAGATTCCTTCCCTTTCACGGTATCTATGGTACTGTTCAGATTTCAGGTATTCATTCAGGTTACACACTAGCTATACTGTATAGTATTTTTACATGTAGGTCTGATTTACTTCACTTATGTGTACAGTTTTTAGTTATACCGGTATCTATAAAAGGATTTATGTATTTTTATAGTTGAGTGATACTCTATTATGTAAAAATACCACATCTTTTTTATTCATTCCTCAGTTGAAGGGCATCTGTGTCATTTCCAAGATTTAGTTATGACAAATTGTAATGCTATAAACATGGGTGCACACACATAGTTGTGGTATGTTGCTTTCAGTTCATGTGGAAAGATATCCAGGAGGGAGATAGCTGCGTTGAATAGGACTTTCAATTCTAGATTTTGAGAAACCTTCACACTACTTTCCGTAGTGGTTGTACCGGTCTACACTCCCACCAACAATGGAGAAATGTTCCTTTACCCCCACAGCCATTTCAGCCTTTGTTGTTGGTTAACTTATTGATGATAGCCATTCTTTCTGGGGTGAGCTGGAGTCTCAGTGTGGTTTAATTTGCATTTCTCAAATGACTAATGATGTTGAACATTTTTTCATATATATATATTTGTCATTTGTGTTTCTTTATCTGAGAAGTATATATTCACCTCAAATTACCATTTTTTAAAAATGTATTTAGTACAGGGCCTACACGGTCTCACACACCGATCCGACTTGTAGTGGTCCTCCTGTTTGCAGCCTCCCAAACACTGGGATTACAGATGCCTGCCACCACACTCAATCTCAGCTGTGGTCTCAGTGAGCCCTGGGGGCAGGACTGACATGGCAACCAGCACAGCAGATGACCACTTTTGAATAGGTTTTGAATTTTGGGAGCCTGATTTTTAAAATTCCTTATATGTTCTAGATAGAAGTCCTTTGTCTGAGGGACAGTTGGATATAATTTTTTTCCCAATTTGTGGGTTTTCTTTTTGCTCTGTTGGTGGTTCCTTTGGACGTGCAGAAACTTTTCTTTTCCTTTTTTAGATTACAAGTATTTATTGCAAGCACATTTTTTCCAATATTAAAAACAAAATGACTTGAAACATTCAGAGAATGGAAGCTGGTAAATCTACTCCTGTGCCATTAGCACATAATGCATTATCCAAGGACAAGATAATTTGCAGCTTAAAATTAGGGAATCCTATACACTATTTAGGCAGTGGGAAAGAAAAACCAGACAACAATTCCAATCCTCAATATTTTACAGAATTTGAGAACATAAAACTGCACTACTTAATATAGTTCTCCACAAACTTTTTGTGAAATTCACATCACAGCGTAGTATTTACAAATCTTTTGTCTTTTTCTGATCATCTACACCTTTTGCACAGTTCTTTTTTTTCAATTGTTTCTCCTTTTTGTGTTTTTTTATTACTTTTAATAAGAAATAATAAGACAGTTTCAAAACATGTTAGTAGGACAGCCACAACAGTTAATACAATGCATATTGTTGTCTTCATAGAGAAACTTTTCAAAAAGATAAGATCCCAATTGATTCTTTGAAGTATTTTCCCCTGAAGTTTTTTTTTTTTCCATGAACTGTCTCACTACCCTTACACTTCTATGATTTCTACCTACTTTTTTCTCCAAAAGACCTAGTGTTTCTATTTTAATCTTTGATCCATTTTGATTTTAATTTAATGTACGGTGATAGACATGGGTCTAATTTTAGCCCTTGGCATGTGATAAGCCAGTTTTTCCTGCACCATTTATTGAAGAAGCTATCTTTCTTCCAATGAATTTTTGGCTCCTTTGTCAAAGATAAGATAGGTGAGTGTACTTGTAGCTGTGTCTGCATCTACTAATCTGTTCCATTGATCCTAAGGTCTATTTTCTTGCCAAATATATGCTGATTTTATCACTGTATCTTTATAGTACAACTTCAAGTCAGAGGTTGTACTCCCTCTGCCCTACCTTTGCTGTCCAGGATTGCTCTTTCTGCTCTATATCTCTTCTGGTTGCAATGAATTTTAGGAAAGTTTTCCCTACATCTGTGAGGTATGCTAATGGTATTTTAATCAGGATTGCACTGAATCTGTTTAATAATTTTGGCAATATGGCCATTTTCACGATATTGGCTCTTTCCATCCCTGAGTAAGGAATATCTTTACATTTTCTGAAATCCTCTTTGATCTCTTCTCTCAGAGTATTGTAATTTTCACTGTACAAATCCTTTACTTTCTTTGTTAAACTGATTCCTAGCATTTCATTTTTTTGAATGTTGTTATGAAAGTCCTGGTTTCCTTAATTTTTCTCTGTGTGCTCATATTTTTGTACAGAAATGGTATTGATTTTTGAATATTGCTTTTGTATTCTACTATGCTACTAAATTTAGTGATTAAATCTACAGGACTCTTGGTGGAGTGTTTGGATCCTCTATGTAGAGTATCATGTCATTTGCCAATAATGATGATTTTGCTTCTTCCTTTCCAATTATTATCCCTTTTATTTTGTTCTCTTGTCTAGATCCTCTGGCTAATGTTTCCAGAACTGTATTAAGTAGGAGTGGTGATGGTAGACAACTTTGTCTTGTTCCTGACTTTAAAGTGAAGGCCTTCAATTTTTTCATTTAGTATGATTTTGGCTGTTGGTTTGTCACAGATGGTTTTTATCAGATTGAGGTAAAGACCATCTATTCTGATTTTCTCTAGGAATACTTTTCTAACATGAATGAACATTGAACTTTATTAAAATTGTTTTCTATATGTAAAAATATATGTATTGAGATGACCATATCATTTTTGTCTTTGGCTTTTTTGATATTACATTTATAGTTTTGTATATATTGAACATCTCTTAATCCTAGAAATGAATTACTTGGTCATAGTGTATAGTCTCTTTATGTATTTATTTTTTGTATTTTAGGGAAGGGTCTACAGGGTGTTCAGGGTCTCAGTACTAGATTGGACTCATAGTGATTCACTTGTTTACAGCCTCCCAAGAGCTGGGGTTACAGGTGTGTGCCACCACACCCAGTCTCAATTGCTGTCTCAGTGCACCCTGGGGGTGGGGCAGGCATAGCAAGCCTAAGGATTGAACTCCTGGCCCTTGCGTCTGCTTGCATGCACTTTAATATGCTGAAATATTTGGCTGGCCCTAGTCTTTTTGACTATTAACTGAATTCTGTTTAGCAATATCTTATTGAGGGCTTTTGCATGTATGTACATTAGGGAGATTGGCCTGTACTTTTCTTTTTTGGTTGGATCTTTTCTGATTTTGGTACCAGGATAATATCTGCCTCCAGGAATGATTTAGGGAAAATTGTTTTTCTTTCAATTTCATTAAAGAGTTTAAGAAGAGTTAGCATGAAATCTCTAAATTTCTGTTGTATATCTATCAGGATCTTGGCTTTTCTTTATTGATATATTTTTCGTTACCTTTCCATTTTACTGACTGATATGAGTTGCTCAATCTTTTATATCTTCTTGGCTCAGTTTTGACAATTCATACATTTCTAGGAATTCATCCATTTGTTGTTTTCCATCCTATGCAAGTAAGGATTTTCTAAGTAGGAATTGATGATTTTCTGAGTTTTCACAGGGTCTGTCATGATTTCATTGTTCTCATTCCTCATTGCATGAAGTTTTTTTATTTCTTGTCTTTGATAAGCTTGGCTAGAGGTTTATTAATTTTATTTACCCATTCAAAGAACCAACTTTTTGATTCATTCACTGTTGTATTGTTACACATGGCTCTACACCTCCCTGGAATGTGCCTACCTGCCAGCCCACTAGTCCCCAGCTCCTCCTCCACTTCTTGCTATTACAGTTGGACTCAGAAGCCCAGTATACACTATGTGGCTTTGTGGGGTAGACCCCAGTGGACTTTGCCAGGAGGAAGGAGGTGGTGGAAGCTGGTCAAGGAAGGGACGCCAAGAAGATAGTTGAAATATTGGCAATATTAAGGAAATCTGTCACATTTTAAAAGTTAAGCAAAATTTTGATTTGCAGATAGTACAGACAAAAGTGAAAATGGTGTTGTACCATCACTACTTCACCACAAGAGGAAGAATGGTGAATACCTGCATTTAGTGTCCATGGTGGATTTTTGTGAATGATGATTGCAGTATGATGGTGAGGCATTCTGTGGTGTATCCAACACAAAAGGAGCTGGAGGCAGTACATATCATGCTGTCCTGAACCAAGCAGGCTCTAAAAGCTGTGTCTGACTGTATTGGTGAGCAGGAGAAGGGCAACAGTGAGCAGGCTAAGTCCAACAACATGGATGTGCCCGCAGATGACGAAACCAGAGAAGGGGCCAGGGAACAGAAGGCAGAACACACTGCTAGGACACTACAGGTCATGATGCAAGTCAGCCTGGTAGCAAAAGGGCCTTCTGCTCAAGGGGGACTTGGGTCTAGAACTGGTGCTGCTATGTAAGGACAAGCCCACGACTGCCCTTCTGGACAACGTGGCGGATGACCTGCCCACCCAGCTTGCTACTATAACAGAAGATAAATAGGAAACACTCCATTCTGTGGATGATTGTGATTGTGATTTTGTGATAAAAAAATATAAAAGAACTCCTACTCTTGACTATTCACCTGACATCCCCTGTTGTCAAAGAAGAGATGGAGAAGGTGCTAAATAGAGAAGCGCTATCAGTCAACAACCCCCTGGATGTTCTGGACAGGCAGAAATACCTTGCTGCCTTGGCATCCTTCCAATATGCAGAGTGGTTCCAGGCTAGGGCCAATCGGCTGAAGTCCTATGTCATTGTTATCAGAGTCCTAAGCGACCTGTGCACTCTCATGCCCACCTAGAGTTCTCACAGAGGATAGTCCCTGGAGCTCCTGTGGGAGAAGTCTGTCAGCACAGCCAGTAGGCCAGTGGGTGCTGGCTACGCCCTGTGAAGAATGTTGGAATGTCTGTTATCTGGCATCGTGATGGCAGATGGCTCTGGAATTTATGACCCTTTTCAAAAAGAAGCCAAGATGCTATTAGGCATCTAGACAGACAGTAATGGGAAGATATTACATAGAGTGAACAGTATACACTTTGGCTTGCTGCCTTCTGCCAGCTCCATAAAGTCCTGGGCATGGACCCCCACCTTCCAAGATGTCCAAGAAACCAAAGAATGGGAAACTAGTAGGATATACAATTCAAAGTCCTTCAATACCACTTCTACTATTATGCCTATGAATCCCACCATGGAGGAGGATGAGGAGCAGAAGTGCCCCAGCAAAAAGAAGATGCAAAAGAAAGAAGAGAAGGCTGACATACTCACACCACAGGCCAAGAGTGCACTGATGCTGTTCAATAAGGTGAAGCCAAGGCTGCAGTACAAGCTGGTGTCCCAGACAGGCCCCGTGCATGCCGCCATCTTCACCATGTCCTTGGAGGTGGTCAGCAGTTTCTTCAAGATCTTAGGGCACTCCAGGAGAACTACCAGGCATCATGTTGCTGTAAAGGAGTTATAGGACATCGACTTGCCAGCAGGTGCTGAGGGCAGGGACTCCAGCAAGGAGGAAGACTCTACTGAGGAGACAGAGCAAAGCCAGCTACGGTGGCCTCCGCCCCATGGTAGAAGCCATCTTTACCCGCCCCATGCCACCTTTTGCTCAAATTCTGCCACTGAGAATGTAAAACAGCAGGGATTGATCTTGACAAAGCACAACAAGAACCCAGTTATGGAGCTGAATGAGAAGAACTCAAAGCTCTGAGACTGAGCCATGACAAGCACCTTATCATGGAAGTCAAGGTGGATCAACGGAAGTTTCAAGGTGCTGGCTCAAATAAGAAAGTGACAAAGGTATATGCTGCTCTTGAGAAACTTTTCCCTGATAGCCCCCTTGCCCTTGATGCCAACAAAATGAAGAAGTCACCAGTTCCTATGTAAGGCTGATCAAAATTTGCTGCCAAGCCACACAAGCTGGGCTTCAGGAGGGGTGGCCACATACACAATGAGGTACTCCCACCCCCCAACCTCTGAGGGTGAGTCTGGGGTGGCAGCATCCACGGACAAGGCTGAGCATGAGGATTTGATGGTGCCAACCATGGAGACTACATGAGCACTGGTGTCAGGTGTGGAAGTTATGGGTCCAGTGGCAACTCAGCAATAGCAGGCCACAGTGACTTTTTCAAGCTGTCATGATATTGGGCCTTCCTAGAGCGTCTAGAAGTGTTGCACACAAATCAACTTTTACTCCAATTTTCTCCAACTCTAACACCCAAGTGTCCATGCTGTGTCCCTTGTTTCATTGAGTTTTTCAACTGTGGCTTCCCACTGCAGCTTGAGTGGAACTCTTAACCTGCAGAATTTAAGACAATGACAGTTGTATCATGGTTTGCCTTTGAACTTGGTCAGATGGAAGTTCACACTAAGTGGAAAACAACTTTCTTGTTTTGTTTTGTTTTCTTAAACAACTTTCTTGAAGTATGCATTTTTTGTGCAGACTTGCACAGAATTCTAGAGCCAGCATTGTTCAGCATCAGGGCAAAAACCTGTCTTGCTTTTTATGCAAAGTATCACTTTATTTAAAAAGACAGCTAATGATGCATTTAATCTACATTTGTCTTAATCATACAGCAGGCTTAACCTTTCACCAAACTCCCAAATCTGGCTTATGCCTTTGATGGTGATGAAAATTCCATGACATCTGAATCCGGAGTAGCCAACTTCCTGTTTAATTGAATGAGCATGTAAAACATTGGGAGTGTTGCGAACTGCACACTGCACTGTTACCTCCTCCTGCCTTTGTAACACTCTTATTTGGGGTGTGGTATCTTGTGCTCATTTAGCTAGAGAGTAAATTCTCAAAGGTATCAAAACTGTGCCTCTATTACCTGTGCAAAGCTTGGACAGAATTTAAAAGATAAAAAACATGAAATTTTGCAAGTCAAGATCATAGCTGTAAGTGAATGGACTTTGTTTCTTTTTATATGGGGATTTAAAATTATTCAAGCAGAGCCTGGTCCATCCCAGGGCTCTGGCTGAAGAGCCAGGACTGCTAAGCTCACTCCACAGTGTCCAGCAGCCTGGGTGAATCACCCCTCGATCACCTGCAATGGCACAGGGACCTGGTGGCTCCTTGCTGGGTCCCATCTGGTCATGGGATCTTCCTTGGATGGTGGGATTTTGCTTCCCCTCAGCCCTCATTTTCACAGCCTCTGTGTTGACTTGCAGGACTTTGCATTTATTTGGGCAAAAACTGGTCAGGATGGTTGCTGTATGATTTGTTTCCCAAGGTTTGAAATATTCAGTGAAACTTTTTAAAACTCTGATTGCATTATTTTTCTCAGAAAGCTATTATTTGAGAATAATGTCTTTTTATATTGGGAAATAGTTATCCTGAATGACATTGAACATTTCCCCTCATCTTTATTTTTTTAAATCAATACATATTAAACTAACTAACGAAAAAACCCTTTGTATTGTTTTCCTAGTCTCCACTGCATTAATTTCTGCTCTGATTTTTATAGTTCCCTTCCTGCATCGGTCTTTCAGCTTGACTTGCTCTTCTTTTTCTAGAAGCTTGAGATGCAGCATTAGGTTGTTTATTTGTGCTCATTCTGTTTTCCAGATGTGAGAAGTCACTGCTACAAATTTCCCTCTGAGGGCTACTTTCCTTGCATTCCACAGGTTCTGGTATGTTGTATTTGCATTTTCATTTAATTATAGATATTATTTAATTCTTGTTTGATTTCATCTGTGACTCATTGGTCATTCAGAAGGGTGTAATTTAATTTTCCCTGTTTATGGAGTTTCTAATGCCAATAATTTCCAATTTCATTTTGCTATGGTCAGATAATATGCAAAGGACAATTTCAATTCCTTTGCATTTACTTAAGCATGTTTGGTAGGCTCGCATACGGTTCATGTTAGACAATATCCTTTGTGGAACCGAGAAGGATGTGTATTCTTTTTTTTTTTTTTTTTTTTGCCTTTTTGCCTTTTTGCCTTTTTGAGACAGGGTTTCACTATGCAGTTCAGGCTGGCCTTGAGCTCAGTTAGGATGTGTATTCTGATACTGTTGGTTGGAAGATTCTGTGAACTTAATCAGTCCATTTTTTTCACCAGTTTGGTTTAGTTATGTGAATTCTTTGCTGATCTTTTCTCTATTTGATCTATCTCTTTGTGGCAATAATGTGTTAAACTTCCTCCTTTCAATTGACTGCTTAATTGATTTTTCATGTTTATTAATATTTGTCTTATAGAGTTACATGTGCCCCTATTTGGTGCATATATGCACGCATGAATGTCATCTCTTCTTGAAGTTATTCACCAGCAAATATACAGTGATCATCTTTATCTCATTTGATCATGGTTTCAGGTTCACATTGTCTGCAAACAGAATCACTGTCCTTGCTTTTTTCTGTGTTTCTGTCATGTGAAATATTGTTTACTATCCTTTGACATTCAGTCAGTGGATTTTCTTTTGAGTAAAATGTGTTTCTTGTATGCAGCCTGTTGTGCATTGTGTTTCTTGACCTACTCTCCTAATCTGTTGCTTTGGATTGGTGAATTAAGACCACTTACATTAATGGTTTTAGCTGATTCGCTTATTTTTGCCATGTTATTTTCATGCTGTTGGTTCCCTGGTTTTCTCCTGTGTTTAATTTCTTGGTAGTTTCTTTCTGTTTTGTTTTCTCTCTTATAATTGTGATAATTTTTATCTCTTTCTAGATATTCTTTCAGCACTCTTTGTAGCATTGGCTTGGTGGTCACAACTTTCTCCCACTGTTGCTTTTCATGGATGTATTTTATTTCTCCATTAATTTTGAAAGATAGTTTTGTAGGGTACATCTATCTGGATTGGAAGCTGTTTTCTTTCAGGACTTTAAATACTCCATTCCATGCTCTTCTTGACATAATGGTTTGTGTTGAGAAGTCGGTTGTGATTCTGAAAGGCTTTCCTTTACAGGTGATCTGTTTCTTTTTTTCTAACAGCTTTTAATAGTCTGTTCTTGTGCTGAATTTCTGGGATCTGCATTGGTTATGGCTAATTAGAGTTCTATGTGCCTCACTTTTCTGTGTGTGAGATTCTTTACCTAAGCTTGGGAGATTTTCTGATATAATTTTTGATAATATTCCTTTTATGTCATTTGTGTTGACTACTACTCTCTTGTTGATGCCTGTAAATCTTGTATTATTTTTCTTTGCATTGTCTTGAAGCTGTTCAATCGTTTCCTGATTCCTTGTTATTTCTATGAGCTCTTTCCTTTCATGATCACTAGTTGCAATCCTGTCTTCAAGGTCTGAAGGCCTATCTACAGTTTTATTCAAGCAGTTTTGCCAGCTTTCAGTGACACTTTTAATTTCCTGAGTATATCTTTGAGTCTGTTTTATATATTCTAATTCTTTCTTATATTGCTCATTCAAAATTTCCATTACTTTCCTGTGCTCCTCTATTTTTTAATCTACATCTCTTCTAGATATATTGAACAATTATTTTATGATGGCTGTCATTTTTTACCATTATTTCTTATCTGATTTTCTCCACAGTCTCTTAGAATTGTTTCTTTACTTCAGTTGCTATCATTTAAGAAATTTCAGGTGTGTAACTTCAAATTTCTTCTATGCTGTTGTCTCCAGCATTTATTTTGGATGGGTGGAAGTCTGACATTACATTTTTCTACTTCATCTTGACATTTTCTATTTCAAATTTTTCTATTTTGTTGTTTTGCGATGATCCTTGTGGATTTGGGTAATGGTCAGCTTTATCGCTAGCATAAAGGTCCCTCCAGGACAAATCTGTTCTTCTGGGATATCTTCTGTGTGTAGGATATTCTTGGTTTGTGTCTGTCCCAAGATCATATCTTCTCAACTGAGAGCAGAATTTTGGTTTATGATTGGCTCAGTTCCCCGTCTTTTGGTGTAGGGTCGTGGTGAGGTTATTACCCTGGAGCTTCCCAATATTGTTGTACAATGGCAAACAACTGATTACAATAGATGTGATATCAAGGCTACAATAGTATACTTAGCAATAATGATAGCAGCAAACATGATTTAGAAATTGACAAAATATAGTTAACTATTAGTTTTGTACTTTAGACCATAGGAACAAAGTCTATAGTTGTATAACATAAAAAACCATAAATTAAGTTTGCATGCCAGGTGTTCCCATTTATTAGAATATATTTACCCTGGGTTTTGCTGGATGAATCAGTTCCTGTGTCCCAGGCACTTCCTGTGCTGGCTGCCTGTCCAGTGGTCTAACAGAATGAGCCAGGCCACAGTGATCTTTTGGAAAGAGAATCCTGTGATTGTGTAGGGGTGTAAGCAAGTGTCTCCCACCCCTTGGTTCTCACCAAGGCTCTACAATAGCTTCCTCAGTGTTGGAGGGGAATTGCAAAGGGTCTGCTCCCTCTGCCTCAGGGCTCAGCAAGCCTTGCAATGGCCCCCTTAATGGCAGAGGGATTCTAGGCCTGTAGCTCAGTTTTATGACATGTGCAAGGTCCTGTGTTCAATTCCCTGTGCCTCAAAAGATCTTCTTTAAAGGCAGAAAAAAAGAGGCTATTTCTCTTGCACTGTAATATAAAAAATGAAAATAATAACTTAAAGCAGAAAGTCACCATAGTTCTATTACATAGCATGGCCATTTAATTTTTTTCAGGCCTTTCTTCTACATGTAAATTTTGGGTCTTAAGAAATGTGTTTTATTTTTAAATAATTATAATTTGACAGGAAATTACAGAAACCAAACTGAGAGGTCCTATGTATCCTTCACCTGGTTTTCCCTAAAGATAAAAATCTTACTTAAGTATTGCACAACACTCAAACCAGCAAAATGACATTCATATAATCTTCAAACTTTTATGTAGATTTTACAAAATATGACTTCTGTTCAACATAGTTATATAGGCTTGTACATATGCCTATCTTATTTCTCCAATTAATTTCATCTGATGTAGCTCTTTACATATTGCAATCTTCATAACCATCACTTAGGACAGCTGGATAATACGCATCCACTCATCACAAGTAGTAACTGGCCAAATTCTTCTCCCATCTGAAGTTTATAATGTCTCCAGTTTCTGTGTTTGGAAACACATTTTCCTTTATTTTATATTCTTCTTATAGTATATGGACTCCTCTTTATTTTGCACTCTTTTTGTTTAGGACAACTACTTGAGGAATGAAAAGTAATACATATTTAAGGGGAAACACAATGCTTTTTCTGAAAGGAGATTAAGATTTTAGCTACAGAGAGAAGGACGAGTTGAAGATCCATAGGTGAGATCTGATGGTGAAATGTGAAGAGCTCAGCCCAGCGATGGTTCCAAGAGCCCCAGTTCTCTACCCTTCTGTGTCTTTGCTATGAACTCGTGCCATGCCACCCATAAAAGCACAGCACTTACCTGTGCCATCAAGCTTGCTGAATAAAGTAAAAGAGTCAGTGTGCCAGTTCCAAGCCTGCCCTGGCCAAACACTACACAGCTTTGGGTGTGTGCCCACCCCTCTGGAATTTGGTTGCATGCCCCCTCTGGCAGGCAGGAGAGAAGCAGAGACTAGCTTTTCCCTCAGGGTCGCAAGGTGTGACCTTCTCCCTTTCCACTCTGATCCTCTAGTGTACCTGGGAGTGCAGGAGAAGGCTCTAGAAGGACAGACAATCAAGACAGAAGGGAAGATCCCAGGAAGGGAGCCCCAGGATAGAAGCGGCATTGGCCAGTTGGTTCCCAGGTGAAGAGCAGCCACCTGTAGGTCCATCATCCTCTGGAGCAGCCTGTTCTAAGTAGGAAACCATGATCCTCATGTTTTATATTAAAAATCCAGAACCTGGCTCATGTTAGGTGCTCAGTACATGTTTGCTAAATTCATGGGAATTCTATATTCTGCTTGCTTGTTGGTGACATCCCTGCATTTTGAATCACTGGGGCTTCTAGAAGCCCCTGCTCACAATCTTGTGCCTCTGAAGAGCAGTGCTGGGCTGGAAAGGGCTCTAGTTGGGTTGCTCGGTACTGAGAGCAATTACTGGGCCAAGCCTCTGCTACACCTTTCTGAGCCTCAGTTTCCCCCTATATGAGACAGATAGAGGCAGGGATCATGAGGCCCCAGCCAGCTGTGGACCTCAGCAGCTGGTTTTGGTGTTCTTCAGAGGCATCTGGGAAAACGTGGTGAGCTGAGCACAGGGAAGTGTCTGGAGGGAACTAAAGCCCACCAGGGACAGAGCTGGCTGAACCAGAGCAGCAGAAACCAGCGTCCTGAGCCACCTTTGAGTACCTCAGGACTGTAACATGCTTTGTGGTTTATGGCTATGACCAGAAGTTTGGAAAATTAGTGTCCTCACACTAAGACCTACACACATACATATATTAAAAATAAGCCAGGTGTGGTGGTGCACCCCTGTAATCCCAGCACTTGGGAGGCTGAGGCAGGAGGACCGGTGTGAGTTCGAGACCAGCCTGGACTACAAAAGTGAGCCCAAGGCAGCCTGAACTGCATAGCGAGATGCTGCCTCAAAAAGACAATCAATCAATCAATCAATCAATCAATCAATAAAATAAAAATAATAAAGCCCAAGTCTGCTTGGTGTGTCTCACTTGTGCTAATTCATTTCCTTGGAATGAAGCCAGATGGTAGCTGGTGATGGTGATCAGCTTTTTCTCTGGTGCAGACAGTGCCACCTGATCAATGCCATCACTCTTCAGAAAGGATAGTAGGACGCAGAGAGTCTAAAAGACTTGTCCCTGATTATACAACTCCAAGAGACTGCCTTCTATGTTACCCACAGCCATGTATGCAATGCTGTGTGCCACTTTCTTTTGAGGTCACTTTTGCTTTGAGTCTCTTTTATTCCTGTTTAAGGTATTGATCATAAAAAGTGGCTGGTTGGTTGTGACGGACCACTGAGCAGCTCTCCTTGAAAGAAGAGCCATCATCTTCATTTTGGCTGAGCTTGACCCTATTTCCTTGTACTGATATGTACAGAGCTAGCTAGGACGTCTCTTTATCCTGTCAACTGGCCTTAAGCAATGTATAATGGTCTATCCAAGGTGCTGGTGGTAATTTTTGAAGATGGCATGTGTGATCCCCTGATATACCACACCTGCTGCTCTTTAACATGCGCTGGGTCAAGATAAGTCAAAGAGTCACACTGTCATCTGAGATCGAGCCTTGAGATAGAGACTATGACTTTCTGGGGCTTGAAAGGTTGCACATTAGAGCTGAAGCACCAGACCCCAAAACATTAGATTCTATCTCAATAGCATACTGTAAATTACTTTCTCTGCATATGCTTCTCTCTGCGTAAAGCAGAGGGAAATGTAATACATCCATCTAGCCCAGCTCACAGTGCTCACCTACTTCCCACAATTCTCTTCCTCAAGCCACTCCCCCTTCTCTGCCAAATAAAACCCAGGTGCAGCCCTGGGTTGCTCTCTTTGTTCTGGAAAGCCATCTTTATGCCTGGACTTAGGGTCCCTTAGCTCCCCAGTAATTATAATTATATTTTAGTGTCTTTACTTTTGCCATGGGTTGCAATGGGAATGTTAGATTAGAATTAACTTGGTGGGATTCCAATAACGTATCTTTGAGATTATAAATGTTGAATCCTTTGACTAAGACTAGAACTTGGAGGGAACTCCTACAGTTGGCTACTTTTTTTTTTTTTAAAATAAGGCTGAGTAGTCTGATGTGTGTGTATTATCCTGTATGAAAATGGAAATATTTTAGGGTTTTTGTCTGTGGCCCAGCCAGTTGTTTTCACCCCTTCCCTTCCCACCCGCCCACAACTTTAGGAGATCCAGGCATAGAAATCTATCAACACCTGCTAGATGCTGGGTGACCATGGTCACTGAGGCATGCTTTGTCATCCATGAGTCAGGCTCGCGTTGCTTCTTTGCTTCCCTTTTTGCTTCTCAGAAATAAATTGCACAGTGTTGGCCAGTTAGCTCAGTGGATTAAGGCACCTGCTTAGATAGATGAAGGGACTAGGGTTTGATCCACAGGGAGTGCTGTGCTGGCCCTGCCAATTGCACTGAGAGGGCAATTGAGACTGGGCCTGATGGCATGCGCCTGTAATCCCAGTGCTTGGGAGGCTGAAAACAGGAGGATCACTATGGGTCTGATCTATGTAGTGAGACCTTGTGGACCTTGTACTAAATAAATATACACACACACATATACATACATACACATGTATAAATATGTGTATATGTGTATATATACATATATACATATATATATATATATATATATATATGACAAAGAAAAAGAAATATGTAGCGTCCCTAAAATCAGAGCTGAGTCACAAAAATCAAAGCAGAGATAGACAGCTTAACTTAGTGCTCTCTGAGAGCATTCTTCAGGTGCCTTAAGGAAATATGAACATTTGAATGGAGCCCTGACTTTGCTGTGTGACTTTGGCATTTAACCTCTTAGTCATTTAACCTCTCTGAGCTTCCATGAGCTCGCCTGTCTTACCCAATACTGTAGCAATAGTCAATCAACGGACCTCCCCAAAACCTGCAAGGGTTTGTGAGTGATTTAGCACAGTGACCTGCTGTGTGAACGGAGGGCACATGCCTGGCTGTGTTTCTGGGTGTGAATGAGGCAGTGGGAATAATGGAAAGAGGCTGGACATTGCAGTTAGAAGATCCAGTTTCAAACTCTGCACATGCCTCCTGTGAGCTGTGTGACCTTGAAGAATTTTCCATCAGTCCTAGGATTCAGGACTGTGATAACCTGCCCTGCCCTTAGCCCCAGAGTTACTAAGAGAATCAAAGATACTTAAGCACTGTCCAGACAGGAAAGCTGGAGCAGAGGCTGGGACCCCTGAAGCACCTGTCATCGTCCATGACTTTGTGACTTTCAAGCCACGAGGGCCACCAGGAGAAAAAAAGGAAGTTGACGCCTGTCCCTGCCTTTACTCTGAGCTTCTCCACAGACTGTACTACCCTCTCTGGTCTCCTGTGCTCCCCCAAACACAGCCCCAGCTCCATCCTGAGCAGAGTGAGCCTTCTGCTTTACCTTCTCAGGAAATTCAGGGAGCATGGAATGCAGTGGCTCCCACCAAAGGAGCCCCAGTTTTCTGCTCCACGCAGCCCTCCAGGCCAGGCATGGACTTCAGGCCTGGCTTCCCTTCACGCCAAGGAGCAGAGCTCAGTTAAGAGACGAAGAAAGCAGCCTTGGTTGCCCATAATGGAGGACCCGCTGGGAGGTCCATGGAGGGCAGGCCACCCACACCACACAGCTGCTCTACAGGTGTTCCTGGGGTGCACCCTGCTCCACCTGCAGGGACCCATCTTGCCTGGTGGCACTTTGCCTGCTCCCTCCAGGTGGCCAGCAAGGCCGTGGCAACATCACAAATAAGGAAAACCAGGAAAAGAGACGGAGCCTGTGCCGGCCAAGCAAGTCCAAGACTGATTTATGATACTTCTCATCAAGCTGTTCCCAAACCATTGTTTTTTCCTTTATTTTCTAAGAAATCAAAGGCTTTGGATGTTCACGACCCTTTTGATGTGTTATGTCTATTTAAAATTTTGATTTTAAAGAGCTGAGAACCATATGACCTGCTTTTATGTAAATTTTTTCTCTGTTGTTTTGTAGGAAATATCAGTGGAATAAAACAAGTGAACTATACTATATACAGAATATTGACAAAATACAAGGCAGGTTTGGAATTGAAGGCTAGATACATACTCTATTATCAGTGATCACTGACTCTAAACCAAATATCAGTGAGATATCTCAACCACGGTCAACACTTGTTAAAATAGTAAATTTATATCTAGGCATGGTGGGCCATGCCTACAGTCCTAGCATTCTGGGAGGCTGAGGCAGAAGGGTCATAAATTCAAACCTAACCTAGATAACTTTGTGATTTAGCAAGAGCTTGTTAAAAACAAACAAACAAAACCGAGTTTTGTGGATGTAGCCTTTGTGAAGGCCCTGGGAGTGATCCCCAGTACCACCACAAGAACATAAACAAGACGATTTATAAATCACTGTATAAGCATAATTAATGTTTTTCTTACATTTGCTGCAAAAGTAATTTTTGGGAAAAGTTTCTAAACATTTCACATAGCATCACATGGAATATAGTCAAGAAAAATTGCACGAAAGAGTAAAAACAAAGGTATATTTTGTGGCTTCCAGGTACCAGGTAGCCCTCTGGCCCAGGCTAGAAGGATCAAAGCTGCTCTTCCAAACTCGCAAAGACTGGAGCCCAGAGGCATGACAAATCGAGTGCAGATGTCCTTTTCCACTGAGAGACTTGCAGGATCCACAAGCAATCTGTCCAGACAGCTCCCCACATCCCACATTTCTTCCTACAATTCAGACATGGGAGAGGCGCAGCTTGCCGATTCTCCATTCTCACTGTTTCATCTGAGAGGGTTTCAGAAACCCCAGCTCACTCCATCCAGCAGGTTGAGAGCTGGACCAGACTTGGGGCTACCAGTCTTTCTTGTACCCCAGCAGAAAGGACCCTGGCTAAGTACTGTGGGGACAAGGCTTTCAGTGATTTGGGTGACAGTCGGCTTTATTTCTGTGTCACTCAAATCACTAGTTTTCATACTGTGCTGCCATCAGCCTCCCTGAGCGTGCACCCTCCAGTTCCAGTTCCTCTGTGGGAGGCCAGGCAGGTGACAGTGTGTGCCTTCTCGTGCATGACTGCCCTTCTATCTTGGCTCCTTCAGCTGCGAGGATGTGTTTATTAACAATTTCAGGGCTTAGCCAATATTTTGGCCCTAGCCCTTCAAGGTCAATAAAGACCCAGGATATAAGAGAACCTGTGCTGTAATATCCTATAACTCAGAGGTGTCCCAAATTTCCTGGTCAAGGAGATTATGGGACCTCAGAGGAAAGGGATGAATGAACTGCAGTGCGTCTAAGGAGAGTCACCCAGAGAAAAACATTCTCTCAGGCTTT